>CM039317.1:35824678-36007768 GCA_022316695.1 Camellia oleifera | reverse complement strand
TAAAGCAGAGAGAAATTTTTTTAGGTAGGTAGGTAGAATTAAGCATAACAAAAATGTTTTTGTCAAACAAATCTTTATAAGCCGAACAATAAATTCTTGATAATATTGATTTCAAAGACAGCACAATATTCACCTTACAAGTATATTCACTCATATTAACTTCAAAGAAAATAGCTAGTGAAATTATATAGAAAGGAAAAAACAAAAAGAACGACCAGTAAAGGAGCTAGTCAAGCCCAATAAGCATTTGGTTATATGAAAATCAAATGTTCCTACTTCTCATTAATCACGCAACACTTCCATACCCTCACAATCCATCCTTACGTAGTGCTTATCTTTAGCATTAGTATTTGCACCAAGTCTAGATGTATCTAAAGGTGTAGATGGCATATAGGCATCTTCATCATACATATCCAAATCACGAAAGCCTCTTGAAGGTGCTTTAAGTACAACTTCCCAACTAGATGTATCACTATCCCTCAAATAGAACACTTGTTTTGCATGTGATGCTAGAATGAATGGATCTCTCTCAAATGGATTTCGTCCTGTTGGAGGTTGACCAATGTAAATCCATCTTCAACTTTGACATTGTTCCAGTTGCCCAATCACTTTTAAATAGAGGAACTTGAAATTGGTAGTAATCCAACAAAGATTATGCTTTGATAACCCCATAGAAACACATTTTTTTAATAACAGGGCAACGTCTTTCTTACTAGATTGAACAAATAGTTGATGCGTCAACGTAAACACCGCTATTTGTGTGGACCCTTTGGACTGCACTTTGAAAGTGATGCCCATGAATGACGATTGCCCAAATAAGACGTTGCAATGCTTTCTTGGGCTAGATAACAGCCAGTTCAATGTAGCTGAGAACCTTATTACACATGTATTCAATCTTGCTTTCAACCACTAGAGAAAAAGTGTCCATTTGTCTAGAATTGTAGAGAGCGGCATCCCTCAGAAACTTTTGTCCAAACACTTAAGCTCCTCCGCGTGCATTCTAATAAGGAAGGCAAATTATGAGATAAATATATCATGTAAACACTCAATTAGTAATAGATATCCCTTGGTTCATAAGTTATCACACAATAAATTTGCGCCGATTGATGACTTGCAAATCGAGCTTACCCCTCATTTGAGCTGTTTGATGATAATGAGAGGCAGGGTGGACAAACATCCCTTGAGAATGCTCTATTTATGCTTGTTTGTTTTCTGTTGCAGCAGGAGAAACCCAACATTAGTGGTCAACACGCCACTTTACCGTACGTCAGGTCATTATTAGTGGGCGGCCGACCACCACTTCTGGCCTGCCGGCCACCCTTTTTCAGCCAGGCAGTACCACTTTTTTTTCACAGAGCAGAGCAGGAGACTGAGGTGTAAATAGTCTAGAGGCATCTCGGGGGAGAAATTCGTGTGTATGCATAAGCCATTTCCTTGCTCCTCGGGGCCCATTAGATTTTTGTTAATAGTAGTATGTGGTTAGTGAACTTGTAATTAATTATTTAGTTAATTAATTCCGTAATGTGACTAATTAGTTAATTGTATTAATTAATTAGACTGTTTGTAACTATTTAATTAGCTAGAATAGTTAGTTAACTTCGGTGTTGTAATAATTAGTTAAGTAGCTTAGCTAATTCATTCATTTGGACCCTCCTATGTGAGGGCAAATATGTAATAATGCGTGTATGTCTTCCAACCTCACATCTTTCTCCCTTTTATTTACTCGCTTATGATGGATAGTTTAGAGCATCACATTTCGTTTAGCATTTTCCATGATTTGCATCCATGTGTCTTGCATGCATAAGGTTCGGTTCATCATTCGAACAACATTGTCATTTATTACTTCCTTGAATACGTGCCCTAGTGCATGCTATCAAAGTTATTCACATGATATATTAGAAAACTGAACCAGTTAGCTGCATTTTGTATATGTTACATTAGCCATTTTGTATCGTTAGAATCATGCATTTTTTTTTTCTAACTATTGTATTTCTTTTGGCTTGCTTCGGTTGAATACTAGCTGAGTGTTTATCGCATTAGCTATCGCATGGGTGTGATTGTTGCCGTGTCAAGTATGATTACCATAAGGTTAGTGCTTAAGTGCTATATCTGTTTGAATGCCTGTGGATGAAGGCTAATTGCTTAAATTGGATAATTTGAGTAATGTGCATATGAGATCATTTTTTCAAATGGTACATATCCGAAACAATTTTCAAACAAGCATGAAATCAAAGTGTTTTAACTTTTGTAAATTAGCCTATACTTGTGTGCGTCACATAGTAAAAATAGCCTAATAATCAGAACAAGAGTATATAATGTAAATAATAATCATATCATGATTAGTAGAGGCCGATCTTTGATCGGGCGAGTGGGGTGCTCAATTCATGACCTTTCCCTCTCGTACCTAAGTTCCCTAGTCGAGACACTTTGGTGATGACGGATAAGTAGCCTTTGGCATGAGTTCCGAGTTTTCTAAAAATATTTAGGTGGCGACTCTATAATCTGGCAAAGCAGTCCATTTTTGGCATTTTGATTCAAAATCGATTTTTCAAAAGATTAATTAGATTTGGACTCTTTTGTATTTATCTATTTCACATTGCACTTGTGAGATTAGATTTAAAACCATGGGAGTCTGAACTATAGGGCTATCGTATCCGGAAGGAGCACAAAAAGCAAGCTACACCTTGGTCAAGGAAGAAGCGGAGGGCTCTCCTTTTAACTCTGATTGCATCAGCTTTGTTCTCAGGCAGTGTGCCACTTCCAAGATAGTCAATAGATGGCTATCTCCATTCTTCATTACTTAAAAAATGGGCTTCCTCTTTTTAGGATGGGATTGACATTTGCACATTGCCTCTGCAACTCAGTACTTTCCTTTTCCATTTCTAGCCAGTAATACCCTTGCCTCTGTATCCGTTGATATAGACTGATATCTCTATCTCCGCAGGACTTAGCATAGATCTACCTAAGTCTTTAAGTTGCTTCTTGTCTACTGACGCACCTTGTTAATAGGTTGTTGGGACCACAAAAGTACAACTCTCCTCTGAGGAGTAGGAATGATGCAAGCTCTGCAGGTCTGATTGTTTCTTGGCCTGTTTTCAGCTGCTGGATTATATCTGCTTTCCACCCCTCAATATCTTGCTTCGTATGTTCTTCGACTAGCACTGTTGGTGTTTTTCTTTTCTCAATGGCTATGGCTATTCTATCATCTTGTATATCCAACTTTTTCCTTAGTGTAACCAAGGTATCGGGGAAACGATTATGTGTTCAAGGGGTGTACTGGATTTGGACATCATCAAACAGAGTTAGTAATTTCTAAACTATGGTGCGATATGGGGCCAAGAGAGGTTCCGTCGAGGCGAAATCACCCAGTGTTTGCTTGACAATCAACTTAGAGTCGCCCCAGATTTTCAACTTGCAGAGGCCTTTCTTTTGAGCAGCAATCAGACCTAGTATCAGCACCTCATATTCAACCTTGTTGTTTGAACATTCAAAGTCAAGCTTATATGATAAATGGAACCTCTCTCCTTCTTGACTAGTTAGTGTTATGCCAGCTCCACCTTTTCTAGCCCTAGAGGCTCAATCAAATTTTAAATCTCAATAAGTCTCAACCACAGTTGCTGAGACGTGGACCTCACCAGGCAAAGGTATCTCTGTAGGTTCATGTTCACCAGATGGGAATTGTGCTAGCAAATCTGCAAGTGTTTGGCTCTTGATAGCTTTAGGTGTAATGCAAGTGATGTCATATTCAGCTAGAGCCAAAAACCATCTTGCCATTCTTCCAATGAAAGCAGGCTTGCTCAATAGGTAGCAGACTAGATCACTCATGGTCACAACCTGGATCGGGTGTGACAAAAAATAATGATGCAACTTCTACGTTGTGAACATTAAGGCCAAGCAATGCCTCTCAATAGGGGTGTACCATGATTCAGTGCCATTGACTTTGTGACTGATGTAATAGACTAGTTTCTCAACGCCATCTATGTCTTGGACAAGTAGAGCCCCAATAGATCGAGGTGTAGAAGTAAGGTACAGTAGCAGAGGCTTTTCAGGTTGTGGGGCGATCATTGTAAGTGGAGAGGTAAGTGCTTTCTTCACCATATCAAATGCCTGTTAGTGTTCTTGCAACCATTCAAACTTGTGATTCCCTTTCAGCGGTGTCCCAAAGGAAAGGTTATCGTAGCAAGGGCTGGAATGAACCTCCTGAGGTATGACCCTTTGCCTAGGAACTTCTTCAAGGCCGTTTGAGAGTGTGGTAGTGGCATCTCCATGATTGACTTGATTTTATCCCCATTTACTTCAATACTGCGTTGGTGTACCATGAAACCAAGGAATTTCCCTGCAGTAACCCCAAAGGCACATTTGAGAGGGTTCATCTTTAAGTAGAATTTTTGGCAACATTGGAAAACTTTTTCCAAGTCGTAGATGTGTCGGGTTGCCTCGATAGATTTTACCACCAGATCATCCACATGCACTTCTACTTCGTGATATAACATATCGTGAAAGATTGCAGTTATAGCCCGTTAATAGGTTGCCTCTACATTTTTCAAACCGAAGGGCATCACCATATAGAAAAAATTTCCCAAGAGCATTCTGAAAGCTGTCTTTTCTGCATCTTCTGGTGCCATTTTTATCTAGTTATAACCATTGAACCCATCCATGAAAGAGAACATCTGATGGCCCGTAGTAGAATCAATAAGTGTGTCGACATGGGATAATGGAAACTCATCTTTCGGGTAGGCCTTGTTCAGGTCATGAAAATCTATGCAGACCCTGATCTAGCCATTCTTCTTCTTCACAGGCACAATATTTGCTAGCAAAGTTGGGTACTATATAGGCTCAATGAACTTGGCTCTCTGCAACTTTTCTACTTCTTCCTTAATCTTTGCCTCAAGGTCGGGGTGATACTTTCAAGCATGCTGTTTTATTGGCTTGGAGTTGGGAAAAGTGTCAAGATGATGGATGACAAGAGACGGGTCAAGGCCAGGCATCTTATCATATGTCCAAGCAAAGGCATCACTGTACTGCTTCAAGAGTGTTATCAATTCTGCTTTAGCTGCTGGAACCATTGTGTCACTGATAAACATAGGTTTGTTTTGCACTGGCAAGTTGTTGAGGTTTACCTCGGCAAGTATGTCCTGCTACGGTTTGGGCCTATCATGCATGCATTCGGGGGGCAGGTTTAGGCGTCTCCACTAACCCTTGTTTGGACTTGTCACCATTGCATTTATTTGTCTCGGGGCCATCCTCCCAAGGTATTAAGTTTGGCCCCTAAGACTGTAATAGGTTGTAAACTGTCTTGCCGCCCTCGTGCACCTTAACAATCTTTGGCGGAGGACTTGTGGACTCGTTGCTCCTCTTTTGCCCATTGCTTCCTGAAGCAGCCTTTGCATCTTGAATGTCTTTCCACTTTGGTAACTTTACTAGTCCTTGGAGTTTCATTCGTTGACAGCTCAATAAAGAAAACAGCATCAGAATAGTGTGCCTCCTCTATTCCGAATGTCTTGTCTGATGCATTTATGGTAACTGTTCGCTTCTCTAATTTTTCCTTCATACATTGGTGATAACTCGACAAGATAGCCCCATACTGGTGCATCCAAGCTCTACCAAATATCACGTGGTAATTGGTGTCTGCTTTAATCACATGGAACTTAGTTGCGGAGCGGATCTCGCCAACTGCTAAATCCACTACAACATGGCCCTTGGTAACTTTTTTCTCACCACCGAAACCTATTACAGTAATGGATTGGTGGACCATCTTGGATTCTGGGATACTAGCCTTCGCAAAGGTGTCAGTAGTGATGATGTTTATGGACACCCCTCCATCAAAGAAAGCACGTTGAACTCCACATCATTAATATAAGCAGTGACAAAAAGAGGACGGTTATGGGGGGAATGTCTATGCTCTGTCTGCCTCTGAAAAAGTAATAGTTCCATAATCTTCCTGAATGCGCCGAGGCATATACTCCTTAGCCTTAGCAACTTTAGGATGATGCACTTCAGAGATGTTGATGAGGGCTGTTGTTGCTTCCAACCTGGCGGCTTAGTTCAGCCCCAGCTAGTCAAAGAAGGTACGAAACTTGACAGAGTTTTGCAAAGCTTGAGCATAAGTATCCTCTGTGACCTTTGCCTTTGTGGGTATTGTCTCAGGGAGTTAGCCAGTCGTGATTTCTTCTAACTCATCGTAGTAGGACGCCATGTGCACTTGATCGTGTATAGGCCCAAAATACCCAATCATGTGTACATTATTCGCCTTCTCTTTGTGGTTGGGATATGGGTCATTTCTTACATCATGGTTACCGATATCTTTGAACTTCAACTCATTCGCAGCGACTTTCTTCTTAAAGATACTTTTCAAAGTCCAACAATCCTTAGTGGGGTGTCTAGTGGCTTTATGACAGACATAATAATCTGGGCTTTCTTTGTCTTTCTTTGTAGGGGGAACATTAACCGGAGGTAAAGTAAGTTCACCGTCGGCTACCCATTCTTTAACCAAGGCTTTAACATTCTCAAGACTGCAAAGATACGGGTTTCTGTCCTCATAACTCTCCCTCTTCTAGGAGGATGACTCCTCGCCTTACTAGTAACTCCCTCTTATGGAGGTTACTGCGGTGATTCTACTACTGCGAGGGTAGCGGTGACTGTTGCGAGATCTATGCAAAGGACCCGTGGTGCTGAGGTTCCTAACCACCTCCACTAAGGCTGAAAAGGTAGGAAAATTATGGTTCACCAAGAAGATTTTGTAGTTGCGTATGGCACTACCACACATATGCTGACTAAGTGGGCCTCATTCACTTTTTCATGACAATCAATAGCCTTATCTTGGACCCTCTTGACATAGTCCAATATATCTTCACCTTCTTTTTGGACATCTCGCCCAAGTGTGAGGGTTGCAACCTTCTCTTGGACTTAGAAGAACTTGGTATGGAACTTGTTCACCATCTCCTTCTAACTCTTGATCGAGTTGGGGGCCAGGTTCACATACCAGCTATAAGCTCTTTCAGTAAATGATTTGGAGAACTCCTGAAGGCGCAAAGGGTGGTCACTACCATAGACACCAAGAGTCTCAATGACTCTCACCACATGCTCTTTGGCATTGCCTTGTTTCCCATCAAACTTCACAAACTTGGGCACAGTGTACCCAGTTGGATACAGCGTGGCCAATATCTCTGGGGTGTATGGAGGCTTCACATCTGGATCTGGGAGAGATGGTAGCTGTTTCTTGCTACCCTCTTGCTCGAGCATAGCTTGTATGTCGGCTAAAGTAACAAAGTGAGTGGGCTGGAATGCGCTAGTTTGCCTCTGGGTAGTTGAACCAGCAGTCGTACTATTCGTCTGAGGTACTGTCAGAGACACTTGGATTGGAGCCTGAGTCTCAGGGAACCAATTAGGTACAGGATCTGGGACCGCTACAGGCAGAGGCACTGGCGCTGGGGTTAGCCTGGACGCCATAGTCATGATAGCTTTGGTGAGAGTTTGCAAAGTTGCCAAAATCTCCCTCTATGTGTCCTGAAGTGACTAAACTACTTCAACCACAACACTGTGGTCACGGTCCTCAGCATGTGCTGCTCTGCCATTAGACGAGCCTTGCTGCTGTGGGGGTTGTTGAACTTCATCCTCTGCCATTTTTTCCAGCGAAGTATGTAAGCCGCTGCGGGTATGAACCATCAACGAAGTAGCCTCCCTAGAAGAGTTGCCAAAATTATAGGAGAGTTCAAGGTTAGAAAGGTGATTAGAGAGGCAAAACTATGTTAATGGTCCAAGAATAGTGGAAGTGGCTGAAAGATGAGCAGCAACAACTATTTGGGAGCTAGGAGGTGAAGAGCTACGTGAGGGTGAAGCAAGGAGCTCAAGGAGAAGACAATGGTAGTGCACAGATGGGCAATATCTCTCCCAAATTCCCTAAAAGTCAACCTTTAAACCTTGGGAAATGGGTCCTATTTATAGGTTTTTCCTTGGTACCAAGAGGACACCAAGTGGCCGAATAGAGAGAAGACATGTGTCCTAGAGGATCACATGGAATATTCTGCCTTAAGCTACTAGGTTGGAAGTGACACACGTCCCTCTACATGTATTGTGTACTATCTGTTTGGCACAACTGCCTCAGTGAGTGCACTTGTGGCGGCAGTGTTTGCCGCTGCAGCTTGCTTTTTCAGCATGAACCTTACAGACGCCTCAGCGTATGCACTTGCGGCGGGAGTGTTTGTTGCTGCAACTTGCCTTCTTAGCATGAACCTCAGCAAGTGCACTTGCGATGGTAAAACCTTGCCATTGCACTTACCTTCTAGGCTCAGTTTGGCCAATACATTCATTCTTAGGACTTCATAGCTTGCTATCGGCCATGTTTTGTGTTCTCCTTAGTGAAACCTCCACCCTTAACCACCTAACTGCAAACTCCCCAGCTTCCTAGGGCGAAGGCCATAGTCAAGCCTGCTATTAGCCACGCTGTGCCTTAGTGCCAAGCCCAAGGGGGCGTCCTTAAGTCCTACCTATGCGACTAAGGCAAGTGCATGACCTGGGTAATAGAAAAGGAGTCCCTCGCACTTGGGCTACCCTGCTCCCATCGTTGCGGAGTTGCCCGGGTATATTGTTTACCGTTAAGCCTGCTATATGCTCCAACTAGTGAGATATGGGACCTATTATTAGCCCGAGGCCTACTATCAGCCTTTACTCACAGAGGCAAAAGTTCCCCTGAAGGCTGTTATCACCATGGTAGGGTGCCTCAATTCGCAAGCTAGTTGTTACGGTGATCATTTCCCGAAGCAAGTTCAAATGTCAGAACCAACAATATTAGAGATGGTGACGCTGACAAAGAAAATGCCTCCACAACTTTGACTGCTGTAAGTAGTACCTCTGAAACTCGATTTAGGCATTTTACTTCATGGTTTGTTCGGACCTTTGGCGGGTCGAACCTACTTCGGTGCACTGTTGGCCCACTTTCCTTGGGCTTTAGCCCATGGTCCTTTAGACATTCTTGGTTACACCAAAAGGGGCGACCTCAGCACTTAGGCCCACACTTAATTTGGAGTTTAATTTCTAACCCTCTACACTCCTCTATGTTCTCTCTCAGAAAAGCCTCCAATTCTCTTTCTTTTTCCTCGCCTAAGCCAGTGCCAAGAAGGAAGAATCGCTCCTCATCTCCTCCGATACTAGAACCTTTTTCAAGGGTTCTTTGCTCTTGTCCGCGGGTTCTTTGCCAACATCATTCAAGACCTCCCGATCTTCACCTTGAATCTCTACTGTCTTTGCTTCCCTCACATTGTAGGTATACTTTATTGCTGCTATAGAGCAACTTTTCGCCTGTACCTGGTCTCCCTTTACTTTTTCAATCTTCTATTTAGTTGGGAATCGCAACAGTTGGTGCAGCGTTGAGGGAACAACCTTCATCATATGCAGCCAAGGCCTTTCCAGAATAATATTGTATGGAGATGGTGTATCTATTACAGTAAACTCTATAGTTACCTTCTTTGTCCCTGCCTACACCTCTATAAACACCTCATTTTTGACAGCCCTTAAGACTTGGGCGCTTTATTCCAAACACCAGATGATGAAAGTTACACTGTGCAATCTTTTGAATTCTCAGTGAATAAATTTGGACTCAAGCTCTAATACCAAACCTTACACCCCATTTTGGCCAAAATATTTTAGACCTTAAAACCCTCTTTTTCAAAATATTTTTCCTAATGTTTCTACGATGTTCCGAGACTCGTATTTCATTTAAAATATTGCACTTTTCGGTAAATCGACTAAGGACAAAGTGGAAATAAATGAAAGGGAGGTGAAGACTTTGAAAAATCTTTAAAAACATCTTAGCTATAGGTTTGAATTTGAAGGAAATAGAAGGGGGTGCAAGAAAACTAGTTTAGGAAAAGGTTGGGCATCAATCTGTTAAGATAAAAATGAGCAGCCTTCACTAAATTAGGCATATCTCTCCGACCACTTAGAATTTAGATGTGAGGCCCACCACCATTGGAAATTAGATTTATGGGGCTTCAATTTAGAGTCAAGAATCACCTAAAACCGAGTCTGGATGAAGGAGATATGCTTGTTTGAATTTGGGCCTAAAATATAGATTTTTGGACCCAGCCAGGTTTGTTTAGACCTGGCCGGGTATCAATGAAAACTTCTCCAGAGTCCGCTTTTAGGCCTGGCTTTTCATTTTTGGACCCGGCCGTATGTTTTTGGGCCTGGTCGGGTCTCATTAGCACCAAACAGAACAGCTGGCAGGAATTGGACAACTAGTTTTGTTTGAAGATATTTTTGACCAAATTGGCTCAAACTCTATAAATAGGACCTCCCACTTCAGATTTTAAGGTTAGAAAAACCTTCTAAGAGGCTTAGACATTGATGAGTTATCCTCGAACCTTCAATCTTCCTTTGTTCTCCAAATCAACTTTCACCATCCATACATCATTAAAGCTTGGATTTGAAGCTTTCTTGTAGATTTTTCAAAACATACTTTTAGAACCTAGAGGGTTAGGAAATATTTCCAAAGGCTTTGAAGGTTTTTGAGAGCTAAGAACATCCATCTTCCTTCCAAAAGCTTCCTTGACTTCATATCACCTTTTAGCTATACATACACAATACATACACTATTAGAGCTTGTTCTTGGAGCTTTTTGTTGAGATTTCAAACTAGATTTCAGAAACTTGAGGGTGTTTAGAATTAAGTTTGTTTAACTACAAGCATCCTCTCTTTCAAGAATTATAACTTTTACATCTTTTTCCTTCTCTTTTACTATTTTCCTCTCTTTTTCTTGTTTTATACACTACTTTGGGACTATTTTTGGACTATTTTCAATGGTTGAAACTTGTGATTTAAGGGCTACCAAAGGTAAAGAGGTTTAATACCCTTTCTTGCACCTTATCCTATAGCTCATACCTCTTTTTTTCCCACTCTTTTCTTTGGATTCCATGCTAATTTTCAAAGTGTGAAAGGGCTAGAAAACATGGTTTAGAAGTCCCAAAAGTGGAGGGGTTAGCAACCCCACTTTAGCCTTGCTTATTAGTTTTGTATCTCTTTGTTTTTCCCTATCTTTTGTGCTCTTTTAACATGATTTTAGCCACTGTTTATGGGATGTTTTTGGACTATTTTTGGAATATTTTCAGAGGCTAAAATATGTGATTCTAAGTTGTAAAAAGTGGAGGGGTTAGTCACCCTTCCTTAGGCTTTGCTTACTAGCTTTGTTCTCTTTAATCTTTGCTTACTTTGTTTAGCATTTGAAACTATTCTTTGTTTTTTGGGCTTTTTTGTCTCTGTTTTTTTGGTTTTAGGGGCTGTTTAATTCATTTAATTAGTTTATGCTTTGAATACTTTGCTTGTTGTGTTGTTCGTCCTCATGGCTTCGGTTGTTTAGGCCTTAGACACTGGGTCATTCAAGTTGATGGCTTTCTTTACTTAGTTTCATATAAAGAGTCTCATTTTAATAATAAATCTCACATGATCATTTCTATAAGCTCCCTCCTTTCTTGATTTTCTTTGTTTGAGAGTTGTTTCAAGGAATTAATTGTTATTCGAGACATGAGAAAGAGACCCTATGCTTAATGGCTTAATCTCTTTGTAGGTTCATCGTCAAGGCGTAGCCTCTCTTTCATGTTAAGGGTCACTTCTCGTTTGACATTTCTTCTCATTTAGTGGATTTAACTATCACTTTGGACAAAATGATTAAGTAATGGAAAGGTAAGTCAAAAAGGATTAATAAAATTGGTTTAAAATCAACTCAACCAACATAAAGAAAATGCTTAAATTTGGTTGGATTCGGCTAGATGTTATGCCGAGTCCATCACGTCAAGAGTTGTCATATGTTACTTCATGATGTTTTGATGAAACTTGAGTCATGTCTACCTCTCTCTTTGAGCTAAATTCATGATAAGAGGGAGGGGTGGCCACCTTTCATTGCATCTATAAATTTATGTCCAAATCATATCCAAAACCATCACGCAATTAACTTGCGATCATTGATGGCTTCGGAATTGAATTCACTCTTCTCTTGAGTTTCATGATAGTGGTGAGCAAAAGAGGCAAACATGGCTTAAAGTTGTTTTGTTTGCACTGTTTTTACCCAGAGCACAAAAACAAATTTTTGCAAGAAATTACGGCACGGCCGGCCTTGTTTGGACTCGGCCGGGCCCCAATGTTTGGTAAGCAGTGCATTTTTGGCAGAAGCAGAGGGCAGTGGCTGAGGGTGAAACAGAGCAATTGCACTGAAGGCAGACAGAGCAGTTTATGCAAACGGCCTTCATTGACGTGCATTCAATCCTTGTGCATTTTTTATATACATTAATGTTGTAATATTATTGTTGTAATTAGTGTTGTAATTATTATTATCATAATATCCTTGTTGTAATAAATTAGATAGCTAGTTATTTATTTATTATTCATTCGATCAGACTTGTAATAAGTAGTTTATTCAAACACTCATTCGGACCCTCATGAGCGTGGGCAAAACATGTAATAATGTGGTATATGTCTTCCAACCCCCATTTCTTTCTCCCTTTTATTTACCCACTTATAATGGTAGCATCATGTTTACTTAGCATCTTCCATGACTTGTGTCCATTCGTCCTAGATGCATAAGAGTTTGGCTCATTATTTTAATCAATGTCAATTTCAAATTCCTTATTCGAATATGTGCTTTGTCGCATGTCTTGGATTGAATCAAATGCCATGCTAGTAGCCAAACTTGTTATTTGCATGATTGTATGTGTTACATTAGTCATGTTGCATTATTTAGAAGCACGCATGTTTTTTAATTATTTTGCTTTGTTTGGCTTGCCTTGGAGTACTAGGTGAGCACCTATTGTTTTAGCATGTTGCATTGTATGTGATTGTTGTCATGTTAAGCATATCTTCCATGAGGCTAAGTACTTAAGTGATATATTTGTTTGAATGCCTATGGATGAAGGCTAATTGTTCAAATTGGGATAATTTGATGAATGTACATATGGGATCACTTTTTCAAGTGGTACATATTCAAAACAATTTTCAAAACAAACATAAAATCAAAGTGTTCCAATTTTTGCAAATTAGTCTATACTTGTGTGCATCACATAGTAAAATAGTCTAATAAATCAGAACAAGAGCATATCATGTAAATAAGAATTACATCATGATTAGTAGAGGCTGATCTTTGATTGGGCAAGTGGGGTGTTTAATTCATGACCTTCCTCTCTCATACCTAAGTTCCCGAGTCGAGACACTTTGATGATGATGGATAAGTGGCCTTTGGCACGAGTCTCGGGTTTTCTAAATTTTTCACAAATATTTAGATGGCGACTCTGTAATCTGGCAAAGTAGTCTATTTTTGGCATTTGATTCAAACATTGATTTTCCAAAAGATTTTCCAGATTTGGACTCATTTGTGTTTATCTATTTCACGTTGCACTTGTGCTCTAAACTGTAGGGCTGATTGAATCCGAAAAGAGCACGAAAAGCAAGCTATAGTTTCTGGCGACTTTGTTGGGGACTTAGAGAACTTGACTTGAACTTCATGATGTGACGTTTTATTTACATATATATGTTCTTTGCATTGCATTTGCATTTGTTACTTTAAGGCACTGTGTTTTCCATCTGCTATTCCTGGACGGCTTGTCGGAGGCTTGCCTAAAAAGCTTGCCAAAAGGCTGGCCGGTCATGGGCTCTGCTATGTTGGAAACATAACCCTTGGATCTGGATTATCGCTGTACTGCTTGATCCTCCTTTCACTTCTTGGTGTTAGGTGTGAGAGGTATATTAGGTAATCTTGCTGAGGTATCCTTTTGGACCAATCAGTCTAGTGCATGTAGTGAGCTCTAGCGACCATTCAAACTAGGGTAGGATGCTCACCCATTTTTTAGGATGTTGTGATATCGTTTGTTTGAATAGTAAAGCCGTAGATCACTCTAAAATTAAGACAAGGAAACCCTAACCTCTTATAGTGGTGTTTTGAATGTTTTTGTGCAAAATTTAAAATCTTTGGAAGTGTGTGATGCAATCCTTGGAGAGTCTTAATCTTGAGGCGATTCTTTTCAAAACTTAAGGGTCATATCAGAATTAGAATTTGGGTCGAAATCCAGGGGTTTGTGTTTGATATGGGTGAATTTTTAGCAAAATCAGAACCAGGGCCAAAAATTGTATCTTGCTTTATTGTGACCAGCATACTTGGTATCCTGATCTGATGGGGCATTTGTTTTAATGCTAGGTTTGTCTGAGCCAAAGAAGGAGCAGTACCCAATTCAGTAAAGGCCAAGCTTGTAGACACCCCATTTTTGACCGTCCTTAAGACTTGGATGTCATCGTTTGAACACTCGATGATCATCATGCTCGTGTTCGTTTTGAGTTTCCGAAGGTCTCGGCTGCGCGCCTTGCCTTAGGATCTGCCAACTTGACTGTTTTGTGCTTGGTTATGGACCAAGGACTTGTGGTTTTTGCACCTGAGGGTAGGAAGTGGCTTGTTGGCCATCCTCTTAACCCACCGGCCATGGCCTGAGGCCATCGGCCTTGTTTTCTTGCTATCGGCTAAGAGTGTTGGCCGATCGGCACTTTAGTTGGTCGGTCGGCCATTTCTTTGGTCGATCGGCCACTTTTTTTGGCCGAGGCCTTTTCTTTGCCTTTTTCAGGCATTGTGCATGCTAGCTGTGCCAGTTGGTGAGCACAGACTCTACCCTCCATACACGTGTATGGAGGGATTTGAACCAACACTTAGCTTCTCTTGGAAGCTTTGAATTGGACTTCCTATAAGAGGAGAGCCTCCCCTCCCTTTCTAGAGGTTCATCCAACTGATATAGAATATATATATATCACTCTCTCTTTATCTCTTCTGTCTCTATAGTTGTGTGTGTAATAGTGTTTTAAAGGGTGTTTTTGTTCATATTTTTGCACTAAAGCACCTAGTGGTACACTATCCCTTGGTTACTGAGGTGCTAAGGAGTTGATTTCAGAGTTTTTGAGTTGGTTTTGATCAGAAGGAGGTGCCGGAGTTGGTGTTCTTGAAGTGTTCTTCAAGGGTGAGAAACTACTCTTTTATTCCCCATTTTTGCTTAAGCTTTTAGCAATACTTGCATACTGTTTTAAGCTTAGTGTCCAACTAAAAAAAGTTCTATTTTTGTATGCTAAATATGTTTGTTTAAGGTTACTTTTGGGTTGGGGGTTGTCTATCCCCTCTTAGGCCTTGTTTGGCCTCTTTTTGTGCTTTCCTCTTTGGGCTTTGGAACCCTTTTGTTTTGACCTTCTCACCACTGAAATCTAGAGGATTTTTAGTGGTGGAGAAGTGGTTTTGAAGTCTTGTATAAGGGAGGGACACCCCCCTCCGTTTGTGTCTCATTTGCTTGCATTGTTGGCTCACCATTGTAGCATGTTTGCTTAGCATGTTTTGGCCCCATTTCAGCAAGTATTTGGTGTTATCTTGGCATGATATACCTCTGTTTTAAGTTGGTTTGTTGGTCTCTTGCATGCACCATGTACTTGCCTTGTAATCCCTTCTATTGCCTTAACATGTATTTTGCATTTGGACCATCATACTTGCATATTTCAGCCTAACTCTAATGGACTTTTAGTCATGTTTCACCACGTTTAAGCTCTGTTTGGTGTTGATTTGATCATATGTGCATTGCTTTGTATAGCCTTAGTTCATTCTAGCTTGTTAGCTTTGGGTGTGTGAGTCATTAGCATGCTTTACTTGGGCCATTTCAATGATTTGGTATCACTTGTCATGTTATTTTAGTCTATATTTCATGCTTGTATGCTTGCATTTTCCATCCTTTCAATGTTTTGAAGAGTTGGTGTCTTATGCTCCATGTTTGGGTCATTGTGCATGTCCCCATGATTAGGTCTTTGGGATGCCATCTCATTGGGTTTTGGGGCTTATTTTGACATATTATAACTCTGTTTTTCATTGCATAATCCATGCCATGAGTGGTTGTGATAGATGTAGTGTAATGCTCCCTTTGTAGCCTTGCATGCCCCTTGTTTATGCCCATCTTTTTAGCATGTTTTGGCCTTATCAGATGTATGTTCTAGCCTTGTTTTGGCCTGCCCTAGGACTATCTTAAGTCACTTTGACCTTTTGGGGCTTGGTTGATATAGCCATGGTGTGAGCCCCTTGACTAGCTTTGAGCATTGGGTCTATTGGCATGCTATGCTTCACTTGTGCATATGATTTGGCATCATTCCTCACATGATTTCAGAGTTCGTGGCATTGTCACATTATCATGTTCATCCCTTCTCGCTCATGCTTGAGAGTTGTATCCTCATGACTAGGTGGTAGGCCATTACATTTGCATGCTTATTGTGCATCTCATTCCATCATTCCTTGGCACTGTTGGCCACTGATTTTGGACATGACTGAGGTCTGCCCATCTTTAGTTTAAGTCCATTCATCATGTTGTTCAATGTTGCATGCTTGTTTACCTTCGTATGCCATACATGCTTGTATATCTAAGTTGCGTCTTACATGTTTGTTAGTTTGCATCTTGTCACATGTTAGCTTAGGTTGCATTACATTTGGCATGTTTGCTACGTTAACCTCATGTGTATGTTCGAGTCATATTGCATTTGGCATGCTTATGTCGCATTACATTAGTTGCTTGTTTTGCATTGTATTTGGCATACACGCATTGCATTTTGTTTGGTTTGGGGTGTCAAGCCAAACACGAGGAACGAGGAACGTTCGTACTTGAAGTGATGAAACGTGCCTTAATCCTCGGTCGCCGACGCTCTTGATCAAGCATGATAGAGCTCTAGGCACTCATATGTTTTGTTGCATTCATTCCACATTAATTTGCACACTCGGCACCTTTGGCTATCATGCATTGAAATGCGTGATTGGTGGTCCGAGGGTCGAGAGCCATACTCCCTTGAGTTTATAGCATGATAGGGAGGGTGGTTGTACACACATTATCTTGTAAATGCCTTGCCATGCACTGTCTGTCCTCTGCTGCAGTAAAAACAGAATTCTGCAGGAAGATATGGCCGGTCTGCCATCTTTAGTGCCGGCCGGCTACCAAAATTTGGTCGAGAGCCTTACAAGTGGTCGATAACCATTTTCCAATGGACGGTGGTCCTATCTCTTGGCCGGTGGCATCACAAAATGCTTAGGGAGTGGTTCAGAAGCATCCTTGGGACTTGTGCAGTTTTCAGAGGAGCAAAGCAGTGCAAGCAAAGGCAACATGTGGCATGGCAACGGGTTTCCGAGCAAGGCAATCGAGCATGAATCATTCAATCATTCCGAGGTGGAGCTGCGGCGCCCTCCTTTTGTAATTAATTTGTTAATTAATTAAGGGTTTGTAATAATTAATTAACTAGGATAGTTGATTAATCATTTGGTTTGTGTTATTTATTTGGACCCTCCATCGAGAGGGCGAATTTTGTAATAAGTGTGCGTGCGTGTGTGAATGTCTTCCAACCCCACGTCTTTCTCCCTTTTACTTACCTGCTTTTAATGGTTAGTTTGAGGTCATGTTTCAATTAGCATACTTATGTCAGCATGTTTGCATACATTCATTCGTATTGCACGCACCGGGCTCGGCGCATCATACTAATTGCACAATATTCCAATTCCAACTTGAATACGTGTATCGAGTTGTCGCATTTCACATGCCACTCTTAGATTAGTCAAGCCTATTCTAGTTGCATTTTGCATGTGTTGCATTAGCCATCTTAACATAAACTAGGATCATGCATGATTTCTAACTAGTTTCTTGTTTTGGCTCGGAGTACACTGTGAGTGTTTATGCTTTAGTATCTTGCATGTGTATAAGTGTTAACATGACAGCATGCTTGTCATGAGACTAATTGCTTATCTGTTATAACTAACTGAATGCCTGTGGGTGAAGGTTGGATTACTTGAATTGGAATAATTCATTGAAATCCGTGTTTTAGCCTACTTGCGAGTAGCAAACTTCAAAACCATTTCCAAAACAAACGGATATGCAATGCTTTGTTCCAAATTAGGCGATCTAGTCTATACTTGTGTGTTGTGCGCATCACATAGTAATTCTAGCTAATTAACCAGAATAAGAATGCATGTATTTTCAAAAATGAGATATCATGTTTAGTAGTGGCCGATCCTTGATCGGGCGAGCGGGGGTGCTCATAGATGACCTTCTCCAATCGTACCCAAGTTCCCAAGCCGAGGCAACTTTGGTGATGATGGACACGTGGCCTTAGGCAACGAGTCAGTGTTTCCTAAATTCCCCAAAAATAAAATATTTAGGTGGCGACTCTGTATCTGGCAAAGCAGTCCATGTTTGGCACTTCTTTCTTAAAAATCAATTTTCCAAAATGATTTGCTGGATTTGGACTCTTTGGTGATTTATCGGTCTCGCATTGCACTTTGCGGGATTAGATTCAGAACCGTGACATTTGAGTCCGAACTGTAGCATGAGGCCCTCGGGGCGCATCTACAAAGCCCAATCCGACCCAAAAATCTTTAACCCATCTCAGTCTATGCAATCCCAGAAAAAAAACCCAATCATCAAAGGTCTAGTCCATTTGATCCCCAAAGGTCAAAAGAAAACATCCATCAAATGCCAAAAGACCAATTCTAAAAAAGCCCAATCCAGTCGAACCCATCTAGACTAATCTAGTTCAAATACATCAAGTATAACCGGGTCGAAATTCTTGTTAGTCAGCTCTCAGGTTACACCCATGCATTTCTCCAACTGCCAACTTAGCAAACCCGTGATGACACAGAGTCCAGAAGAAGTTGTGGCCATGATAATGGCCCTAAACCAAGGAATTACCATGTAGGATGAGACCATTGCTGAAATGAGAAGCCCCATTTGGGGCATCTACCACACATCCAGTCTTAGGCCCCTAACCGAACTTTGACCCACTTCCGCTAGCTGAAGATTTGTAAAGTCCAGATCCTCAAGAAAGGTTGGCTCAAGCTTGAGTTTTCAAACCCCTAGTGTAGCCTAATGAAGGGCTTTTTCCCCTTGATATTAATGATCTCGACCCGACCTTGCTAAAAATTACTAACCTTGAGAAGCAATTCAAAAAGGCACAGGGACTTAACTCCATTCTCGACATTGACGATGGGTACACAAAGGCTATCGTAAGGCTCCCAGACAGATTTAAAATGCCACACATTGACCGTTTTGACGGGTCTGACGCTCTTATGGTACATATTCGGCTTTTCTTGGACGTTCTGAAACTGATGGGTCTGACTAAGCCTCAAAAACTCTTTTTGTATGGAAGAACCCTGCCGGGTATAGCAGCCACTTGGTATGCCAAGTTGGAGGATACAGTGAAGTAGAAGTGGGAAAAGTTGGCTAAGGCATTTGTCAATCAGTATTCTTACAATACCTAAATTGAAATGACCACCCAAGAGCTTGAAGCAACCCACCAGAATCCTAAAGGACCTTTTGTGGAATTTATTGCAAGGTAGAGAGGAAAGGCAACACAAATGACAGATTGACCTTCTGAGAGGGACCAAGTGCGAATAGTGGTGCAGAACCTTGAGTTAGATATGTTGAAAAAGTTAATAGTCGCTCCACTGTTCACTTTTAAAAAATTGCATGAATTAGGGATTTAGATTGGGAGTGCATTTAACAAAGGAAATATTCCAAGAGCAAGCGAACCAACAAGGAGAGTGTTTTCTAGGAGTACCAATGCTAGTAGTGGCACTATTCCTAAACCCACTAAAATCAATACCGTCACCATCGATCCCAAAATTGCTGACCCCTTTGCTAATACTAACCCACAAACAGCCAGCCCAACCCGAGCTCAAACCAGAACTTTCACCCCTCTCTATATAAGCCTAACCAGTGCACTAAAAGTCCTGATGGAAAGAGGGTATCTCAAACCTCTTTATCCCCAACATCTTCCTGACCCACTCCCTATTAGACATAACCCCACCAAATACTGTGCATATTATCAGCAGCGTGGTCATGGCACCGATCGTTGCTACCGCCTTCGTCACGAGGTTCAGAATCTTATTGACAACTAGACAATAGCTCTACCCCAAGAACCCAACGTTACCACCAACCCACTTCCCATCCATGAACAAGTACCTTCCGCTTACCTTAACTTCATCCATACACTACCTTCTACCTTCGACCCCAGTATATATATCACTCCATCCCATTTGCCCAGGCCAAAGGTGTTCATTGTTGAAAGTACTAATTTGTGCATGATGGATACACCCACTCTAGTTCTGACACATCAAGAGCGCCGAATGGTCGAGCCCACTACTGTTGAGATGTTAACAATGATTGAAAACCTTCAAGGAGCGGTGACAGATTTAACCTTTGGGGTTTCAACCCCATCAAAGGATTCCCTAATCTTGGGACAAGCTAAAGGTGAAATGGGCCAATTAAAATCAAACAAGCCTTGCCCAGATATAGCCGTCCGAATCTTTGACAGGGTTGAAACAAGTGGAAAAAACAAGGCCGGGGAAAGTATTGATCCCTATGCACATCTTCGGTGGGCTATTAAGACTTTGAAGGTTAAAGGGTTGAACAAGCAACAAGTGCTCGCAGTTATTGCAAAGACTGTGGATGATACTTTTATCGCTCAGGTTGAGAGCATTTTGACTCTAGGGGCAAACAATGAAAAGGGATGTTACCAAGAACACCCATCCCAATTCCAATCCCAAGCCCATGCATACCCAGCCAACACCCGCCAACCCATTGCTAATATTTCTACCACTGATGCTTTCTCCTCCCAAAAAAGAACCTTCGCCCATCTCCATATGAGCCCAACCTATGCATTGAAGGTACTGATGGAGAAAGGGTATTTTAAACTGCTCAATCTCCCGACTTCTCCCTAACCCTCTTCCACCTAGACAGGACCCTACCTAGTATTGCGCATTCCATTAGCAGTACGGTCATCATACTGACCGTTGCTTTTGCCTTCGCCATGAAATTCAAGACCTGATTGACAATAAGGTCATCAGCCCACCAGAAAATCCCAAAGTTGTCAATAAACCTCTCCCTGACCGCAATAGATTACCACCTCATAACATAAATTCCATCCATGGCTTGCTAACAACCAACCTTGACCCTAGCCAGCATGATCAAAAAGATGTGTGGGGACAACCGGGGTAATTGTGAGGCTCGATCTATGAGACTCAGTTTGAAAAGTCTGAAATCAATCCTACTGGGTGTGGATGTTAGGATTGCTGAATTGAAGGCAGGTTTGAACCCTACCATGGGCTGCTTGAAGTTGTTTTTGAAATCTGCAGATAGACTTGGAAAGTAAAAACCCCTTTTGTTCAAGGGTACTGATTTTGTTTTCAGATTATTTTCTTATAAATAGTTGAGTTGTGTATCGAATTTTGAGTTTTATTTTCTTTGTCTTTTCTTACGTTGTTGCGTCAGTTGAGTCTTTTCCTTTGAGTCGTTCTTGCATACCTTCATTGTTTTCAATAAGAAAGCAGGAGTCAAGTTTGATCATTTTGTTGTGCTTACACTAATGCATGGGTGACCTATTTTTAAAAAAAAATAAAAATACAAAAAGTTTTGAATTTGTTTTTTGAATGATATTTTGTTAATAAGCTCGAGTGTTGAGAAGGATCACCCGAACGGTTTGAGTGAATTCTGACTTATCGGCGCAAAGTTGTTCATGATTTCGAAAATTTTAAGTTGTTTCTTTCACAAAACTTACGAAGATAGGTTCAGAATTGTGCGTGGTATTCTACATTGTCCTGGGGATTCTCTTCGCCGTTAGGCGATCATTTTGGCAAGCACAAGGTGGCTTTTAGACCTGCAATTACAAAATGGCTTTCAGATCTCACAAATCGTAGAATTTCTCCCCTTGGTGTTTTCATTACTTAAAAAAGAAATGGATAAAAGAAACCAAAAAAAAAAGAAAAGAAAGAAACCAAAAAAAAGAAAAGAAAGAAAAAAGAAAAAGAAGAAGAAAAGAAAGGAAAAAGAAAAAAGAAAAGGGAAACAAAATCAACCATCAAGCCAGGGGTATTCATTGGAATGCAATCCAATCAACCATAAGGAAGGGAACTTTTGTCTGAATTCGGGAAAGCCAATGCAAGGAAGTACCATGAGAAGAACCAACTCTGAAAATGATGCGAAAGAAAAGGACAAAGACATGTATAAAGAATGGAGAACCAAACTCAAATCAAGGCGAAGCCAGTTCCAGTGTTAGGGCAAGGATGATTACTCACCACAAATGTTGTAACGCTATCCTTAAGGGGCTTGCTCGGCCGAAAACCCGAAAGGGCGACCTAGGCAAAAGTTAGAATATAAAAAATGAGAAATCAAATAAATAAAGCTCGCAAGGTTGAAAACCCTAAGGGGGCGACTTTGGCAAAAGTTAGAGCGCAAAAGGAGAGTGTCAACACCCGAGTGAACCTTAGCCATCAACTACATTGACCTGATTCCCATTCTTAGGATATGTAGGCAACTTCATCCTGAAGTTCGGTCTTAACCATATCCTTCTCATTCATCTCAACTCAATCATCTTGCCCAATTCACGTCGTCAGCTTCACTTTAATCCATGAGCTACACTGACTACTACATATACTTGAGTTGGGTAAGAAAGAACTAGCTTGAATCAACAAGTGAAGCAATTTTCAATACTTGAACTTATCAGCAGAATCTTTAACTTGAGCAAAAAAGGGAATTGAAATTGAGTTCTAAAGAGGATATAAGCAATACTAGGGGTCACTATGAATGATCAGTCACCTTGAGTCTTTTTCTACTTTTGGGTCAGTTGTGAGTTATGTTGTGTCATGCCCAGTATTTGTCTCGGCCTGCGCTCTTCATCGAGTCACCATAGCATATATGTCACTCAAAAGTGCTCTTCATTGAGTCACCATAGCATATTTGTCACTCAAGTCTAATAGAATGGCACGGTCAAAATTCCATATACAAGTGTTCACTCTAAACTCACAAACAAGTCCATGTGTGGAATTCATAAACAAACTGAGAGTGCCCATACAAGGGGCATTGCATTCATGATCATTGCAACGTATATATGAGGAATCCATCACTGCTTTGGAGGGGACTGGAGTAAGTTCTCAACAAATCGGGAAAGAAGAGAAGCAAGAGTCTGATTGGTTGGCAACTGTTCTAGGATCTGATGATCCCCATCATATGTGCCTACATAATGTTGGAAAAGATGGCCAGCGACTGGATACTAGGGGCAATTTTCAGTATATCTGATCCAGCCATTGATCGAACAAGGGGCACAAACCCAACCGATGGCCAGTGATTGGACACTAGGGGCAATTTTCAGTACATCTAATCGGGTCATCATTTGAACAAGGGGCATGGATCCAACCTTTCTCTCCATTCGCCCAAAGCCATTTGTTGGGCACTTTTCCCTGGATTAGGGTGGGCTCACCTCCATATGATTCTGATATGATTCAGCTTTCGAAAGTTGTCTCCGATCATTTCAAAACTCTTTTGGGATTGCCATCTTCCTTCTGATTAATACATGTGCTTTATGCATGCATGCTCATATACTCTAGTTGATTTGAACTGCATGATTGGTTATTCTTGCTCTCGACTTTGTTCTGCACTTAACAGAGTTTTGTCGAGTTGCCCACCTTTGTGTTACATTTTAATGAGTTGTGGCATGTTGCCCTACACTCATTTCATAAGATACATGATGCATTACTCTATGTACTGCTCATTTCCCTCTACATACCATGCATTTTTCACTTTGAGTTTGCATCGTTTTGTGCACTTTGTATCGCACTATTTTGTGCATTCTCCATTCTCCTTGTATCGCACTGTTTTGTGCACTTTGAGTTCGCACTGTTTTGTGCACCTTACATCGCATTGCTTTGTGCATTTCCTTTGTATCGCACTGTTTTGTGCACTTCGTATTGCACTGTTTTGTGCATTCTCCTTGTATCGCACTGTTTTGTGCACCTTACATCGCAATGTTTTGTGCATTTACCTTGTATTGCACTGTTTTGTGCACCTTGCATCGCACTATTTTGTGCATTTCCCTTGTATCCCATTGTTTTGTGCACCTTGTATCGCACTGTTTTTGTATTCACCTTGTATCGCACTGTTTTGTGCATTTCCCTTGTGTCCCACTGTTTTGTGCACCTTGCATCGCACTGTTTTTGCATTCACCTTGTATTGCACTGTTTTGTGCACCTTGCATCGCACTATTTTGTGCTCCTTGTATCGCGCTGTTTTGTGCACTTTGTATCGCATTGTTTTGTCCACCTTGAGTTTGCACTATTTTGTGCACTTTTATAGCAATGTTTTGTGCATTCACCTTGCATCGCACTGTTTTGTGCATTCACCTCACCCGCACTATCTTGTGCATTCATTGGGTCTAGGAGAACTTAAATCCTCTAAAGATGCAATTCCTTTGGTGTTTGTCGTGCCCGAACGACTTCAATCGGTTTGCTATAGCCACCTGACTATGTTTGCAGTGAGTTCCTAGGAGGCCAACTGAGACGGTGGAAACTAGAGTTCGAATGGCTGAGGCCTAGAATGCAAAGGTTTGGAATTTCTGAGACTAAAGTCTGGTTTAAATACCCAAGGGTGTATCCTCGGCTTGAAATCTATATGGCAGCCCCATAGGTTGAGGTAACTTGTATGCGCCTCAATTCTGGATACTGAACCAACCTAGTCTATCACGCTATGGAGAATAGGGAAAGCTGCAAACATAGGCAGGGAGAAAAGTAGTACCACTTGTTTGGAAGTGCAACAAGAAGAAGAGGAAGATCCCCAATAGCAAAAGGTGAGTCATCACCAATTACCCTTGTAAGGTGCTTTCTAAGGCACCATTTCCCAACTGTTACATCATAGTTATGATCTATTACATCACATCTGTTACATCTATCATGTACATCTACCCTATTGTCCATTACATCCATTACATCATCCATTTTATCACCTGCGTCCTTTCTATGTTAAGCTTAGTTTGGCTTGTGCTCATACCTTTCTCTCGTTGAAACATGGTTCTGTCATGTGTAAGTACCCATGCTACGTTGAGGCCAGTATTAAGGGTATCGGTACCTTTTCTATGTTAGACGTGGTCTGTTTTGTGTCCATGCCTTTTCTAGGTAAGATGTGGTTCGGCCTACGCCTTTTACTCACTGCATCCATTGCATTCATTGCATCGTACTTTGTTTTGTTGCATTTAGCATTTAGGATCATTATCTTTCACTAGTAGATCATTCCTCACTTATATCATACCACCCAATTACGTGTACTCTTTCTCTTTCTACAGAAAACATAGTTTTGCATGTGTTCGCACCCCTTTCATGTTAAAACATGGTTCTGTTATATATAAGCATCCATGTTGCGCTGAGGCCAATATTGGGGATGTAGGCACTTAGCCTGTGTTAGGCATCATTTGGCTTGTGCCCACACTTGTTTCCTATATAAAATGTAGTTTGATTGGCATCCACATTCCTTTATGATATTTGTGCAGTAAGCACTGCTCGTGGCTTAAGATTACTTGCATTGTATATCATTTGCATTATTTCGTTGCATTATGTATCATTTGCATCTTGCCCCTGAACTACGCTAGTTTGATTCATTACAAAGGGATACGTAGGCAACCTTTGGGTTCAACCAATTGCATCTGCATTTTGTTTGTTTGCCCAAGTCTTACGGCCTTGTCAAAATGGGTCGCCTTCGGGCTTTGACATTCACTAATGTCATTTCATGACTTCGAGCTCTGTCAAAGAGGGGCAACTGTAGACACCCCATTTTTGACCGCCCTTAAAAGGTAGGGGCTTTATTCCAAACACCCGATGATGAAAAATACACTGTGCAATCTTTTGAATTCTCAGCGAATAAATTTGGATTCAAACTCTAATCCCAAACCTTACACCCCATTTTGGTCAAACAATTTTAGACCTTAAAACCCTCTTTTTGAAAATATTTTTCCAAATATTTCTACGATGTTCCGAGACTCGTATTTCGTTTAAAATATTATACTTTTCAGTAAACCGAGTAAGGACAAAGTGGAAATAAATGAAAGGGAGGTGAAGTCTTTGAAAAATCTTTAAAAGCATCTTAGTTATAGGTTTGGAGTTGTAGGAAATATGAGGTGTGCAAGAAAACTAGTTCAGGAAAAGGTTGGGCATCAATTCGTTAAGATCAAAATGAGCAGCCTTCAGTAAATTAGGCATATCTCTCTGACCACTTAGAATTTAGATGTGAGGCCACCACCATTGGAAATTAGACTTTTGAGGCTTCAATTTAGACTCAAGAATCACCTAAAATCGAGTCCAGATGAAGAAGATATGTTGGTTTGAATTCGGGCTTGAAATGAAAATTTTTAGACCCCGCCATGGCCCATTTAGACCCAATCGGGTTTCAATGAAAACTTCTCCAGAGTCCCTTTTTAGGCTCGGCTTTTCATTTTTGGGCCCGGCTATATGTTTTTGGGCTTGGCCAGGTATCATTAGCGCCAAACAGAATAGCTGGCGAGAATTGGACAGCTGGCTTTGTTTGAAGATATTTGCGACCAAATTGGCTCAAACTCTATAAATAGGACCTCCCACTTCAGATTTTAAGGTTACAAAAGCCTTCCAAGAGGCTTAGACATTGATGAGTTATCCTTGAACCTTCAAGCTTCCTTTGTTCTTCAAATCAAGTTTCACCCTCCATGCACCATTAAAGCTTGGATTTGAAGCTTTCTTGTAGATTTTTCAAAACATATTTTCGGATCCTAGAGGGTTAGGAAATATTTCCAGAGGATTTGGAGGTTTTTGAGAGCTAAGAACATTTATCTTCCTTCCAAAAGCTTCCTTGACTTCATATCATCTTTTAGCTATACATGTACAATACATACACACGGATGGAAAATCGACTTTTAGCAGCGTTTTAAAAACGCCACTATAGGTACTAAAAACGTCGCTAATTAATTTTGTGATGTTTTGTACCAAACGCCAACGACGCGGCCGTCACTATAACTTATGGCGTTTAAAAAACGTCGTTATATTAGTATAGACGGCGTTTTTAAAAACGCCGCCAAATGTCCTACCCTAATTTACTGTGACGTCACTACGACATTTAGCGACGTTTTGAAAACGCCGTTAAAGACTTTTATACATTTTAAAAATCTAACCGTTGAGATAGGTATATAGTGACGTTCAAAAAACGCCGCCATAGCCTTTATTTTTATTTTTTTTACTTCTAAAGTTGTGCTAATTTTATATGGTTGAAAAAAATACTTGTCATAAACAATTATTAAGAACTAATAATTGATGTTTATTAAAATAATAAATAAACTAAATTTGAAAACAAAATTAAAAATAAAAAACAATGCAATAAGATGTCCGTGTTGCCGAAGTTGATTCCTAACAAAATTAACCGCTTCTGAGCTGAAACAATTGCAAAGTTGATGATATAATACTCACCTTGTGGTTAATTGAGAAAAATATTACATAAATAACTATCGTGCTAATTTAAGATAATTTACAGAATGTAAGTACAAGGTTCAAACAGGAAACCACAAACAGCACTGTCAGTATAAAGCACAATTTTTACGCCGTCATAGATATCTTCATCAGCAGTTCCACGAGCTGCCAAGCCCAGACCCAAGCATGCACCATGCTGAATAACCTGCACCAATCAAAATTTCCAACACTATTATAATAGAAATTTATGGTGCACAAAAGTAACCGAACAATAGATTATAGAGAACAAGCACCTCTACATTGGTACCGCATAGGCTATCACAAAGAAATTGTTTGATACCCTCCCCATGGTTTGCATGAATCAAGCCTAGACTACTCAATAAAGCTATATATATATATAGACTACTCCATGTTAATATATATAGAAATTGTCCAATCAAACATTGAACTTAATTTTAAAATTACAATATATACTAACTTCACAATTTACTTCACAATTTAAAGTAGCTTACCGATTCCAATTTGTATGATAGTAAACTTGAAGAATGGGTGTGGTGGACGGACGATGGACGCAACAAGTAGACCTATTAACGACCCTGATATGGTAGCTAGAACAACATTAAAAGGAATGAACCACCTGCAAAAGGTGAAAAAATGCTTAGTCTATGTCAATTAGCAGACGCGGAATTGTAACTCACTTATTGTGAACATCAACATATTCATCAGTTTCATCCAGTATTTCTTCCTTCAAAACAAAACACAAATATTAGTTCATCAACAGAAAAAAACACATTAAGTCTATGTACCCAGAAAAAGAACTCAGAAAACACAGTGCCATGTCTAGATATGGTGAGGCTTAAATTAAAAAAGAATTTGAACCACATACCATTACTGGTTTTTTTCTTTTTCTTTTTTGTGAATAAAATTTTAGGTATTTTATCAGGATACCTAGAAGGCTTGCGGAAAGAAAAGCATATATGAAAGGACTGATCTAATATTTACATATATGAAATTTCCTATCACCTATATGGAAGAAAAGCGTTCATATTGAAGCTAGTTTTGTGTACTTGGACAGAATTAACTTCTATAAGTTATATCTAAAGCAGCAATATTAATTAACTATAATGGAACACAAAATAACATTTGCATGAAGTACATCATAGTATTTATTAATACTAGTTAATTAGTTATATATATTACTAACCTGTAAGAGTTCCTCTAAAACATCTTCCATAGTAATGATACCAATGACTTCTTCCTCTTGATCTGGAAGTGATTCCAAAACTTCCTTTGTTTTATTTGCATCTCCTTGTTCACCTCCTTTCTTTGGTTGGAGGTTCCAGCTGTCACTGCATCGCTCCGCTATGTACTGTAATGCTGGACTCTGACTCTCAGTAGTGTCGCTGGAAGTCACAGATGGTGGTGCATGTGTAGAAATACTCTTTTGTTGCTTGATCTCAATTCCTATTTATTATAAAAGGAAATAGCAATGACCAACATATAACGACAAGTTTCCTTGTGTTCCATTGGACTTTATTTTAATAAATAGACTGAATATATCCAAAATCTGGGAAATTTGTACGCAATGCAATGTCAGTCACATGATCAGGTGAATGGAATTTTGGATTGTAATGTAAAGCACCTAAACTATTGAAAGAAATTACCTTTTCCCTCCGCTTGTTTTTGTAATATTGATGAGTTTGAATTGATGTTTATCATGATCATGTCATTTTTGTCTGTTGCATTTCCTGCAGTGTCCTTAACATTGTGCTTGCTCTTCACAACAGCAGCCATGTGGCTGTGCCCTTTTTGGAATTGGTTCAGTATATCATACAGTGGCAAACTATCCTCCACCCTTTCACAGATAAAATCACGCACAAAAAAATAAGAAAAAATGAAAATATTTATGGCATTGCTTGCAAATTCAAGACCAAAATACATTTATAAAATTTTGTACCTAGGAATTCTCCTGATGGTAAGAATTCCGATTGGTGTTTCGTCTTCAGCACGGCATTTGATTAAATTTTTTACCTAACAATCATAGAAAATGTCATAATAGTTAATTTCCGTTGTTTTTTCTCTTAAAACACAAAAAAACAAAAATGAATAAAAAATATGAACACAAACAAACAGGTTGTTACAGGTTCCACCATATGCTTACCAAAATACAGCCTATAATATTTGATGGGCTTCCTGAATAGACAGGTATGCAACTGTGCCCATTATCAAGCTCATTGTATCCCTGGGGGAGCAAACCAAACATATATGTCATCTCATAAATAAACTTATAAGTGGAAACATCCTTGAATCTATTGTCTAGTAAGACAGTACGCAACTAAATTCTAGTCTGATCTGAGCGTACTAACAGTAACTCAATACCTTCAAGGTGATAACGCCATGAAAATGTCTTTCTTCCTGCTTTTTGGTGTATCCAAGCTGAAAGATGAAGTGGATATCAGAAAACTAATGAGATGATAAACAACATATGTAGCCACCAAATTGATCAGTTGCTAACTGCTATCATGACAATACCAATAAATATAAAATAAACAAAATGTGTAGGCTTTTAGAATAAATATCAAGCATATTATAGAGAGTTTTCTAAGTGGATATCAAGTGTGTCTCTAATCGTGTATACATAAGCTAAGGAACTGCCAAGAGCATGAACTTTTAGTATTAAAAGAAAAAAGAAAAGAAAAATAAAAATATGCGGACACCCAACCTGCCACTATCTCATATCCATACAAGTATGTTGAAGAGATTCAAATATCATTGATCTCACTATAAATTTATAAAATTCTTTATTACCAAGTACTAACCTTTCCAGTTTTCTCATTTAAAACAAACCATTTTCTACTCCACCCATTCTTTTTTGCACTTTTTTTCAATAAGAAACCTGCAATCACACAGCAAAACTACATTATAAGTACAAATACAGATTATAGGGATGTCAACAGCTCAGTTTCACATAGGAAAAGAAAAGATTCATAATCAGTTCTATTTTTAACATTTTTGTATGAGGGTTATTTTTGTAATTTTATATTATGTCAATTGAGAGGAAGCCGAGATGGGAGAAACATTGGAATTTGTTAGAGCCACGGCTCTAGCCTCCAGGTATCCTTCCCCTTTTCCCCCTTCTATATTCTTCTACTTGTGGATTATTCAAGCTCCCTAATGGACTCAAGGATTTCTCCCATTTCTTTCACCCCTCAATTATCCTTTCGAATTCAAGGCCACTAGTGAACTGCAGGGTTTCTCCCCTCTCGTCTCTTCTTTTGGATACAGTGCTTAGTACACATTGCCTCGCCTAAATTTTTCATGTTTAGTATGGTGTTTGTGGGTGTAGAGGAACTATCAATCTTAAGGAGGCTACAAAAAAAATTCACCTTTTAGATTTCTATTGGATCTTGTTGATGCATGATTTGATGTATGCGGGGGTATTCCTTAAGTGTTACTTTCACTTTTTATACAATGGTTAGTGCCACCTCCACAACCTTTTTCCATAAAATTTACTTCTATTTATCAAGAATTGTTGAAGAAATTATTCTACAGTGTCAAAAAATTAAATCTAAAATCCCAAAATTACTTTATTGAGCAACTTCAAGTCATAGTCTAAATGGGCTATCTGTTGCATAAATGAGCAATGCTTCTATGCATGTGAAACAGAGAAACTGTGCCTGTCTAACTCTGTATGTCAATAGATAATCTAATGCACTAGAACTTAATTTGTTGCATATGCTTGATATCACATTTTAAAGATTAATATCACTCAAACAAAAAAATAATACTCCATCCAATTTTATTTTTTTTTCCTTCATGAAAAGTCTCATGCCACAATCATCCATCTACAAAAATGCAAATTCAAAACCCATGGAGAAACTATAAATATTAGATACAATAGCTCAAAAGCTCTTAGTCATCCAATCACACAGAAAGTGACCTCTTGGTTGCATGATTTAGAACATTCCAATGTTAATTCACACAAAATAACCAAACAGGAAAGAATAAACAGTAAACATCACAGCAACATCACAGCAAAATCAAATGAAATGGAGTGATATTACAGCAAAATCAAATGAATCTCAAATGAATCAAGTGAATGCTAGAACTGACATTACAACATATACAACTACTTACCAGATAACAGTAGTATAATGCCTTCACCGCCCTCTCCTTGTTCACCTTCACCGTACACAGCTTGTACAGCGTCATCATCGCGTCCTTCTTCCCCCTATTCGATCCATTCATCAACAGCGTTATCAATGGCGGAATCGCTCCGCAAGCTCCGATCGAAATCTTGTTCTCGTTGATCAACGACAAGTTCAGCAACGCACATGCCGCTCTGAATCTTCGAAATCGCTTCGAAATCGCTCTGAACAGCCGATTGATATCGATCTGAATCTTCGAAATCGCTTTGAACAGCCAATGGAGCTTGTGTTCTTTGAGGCTCTCTTCAAGAACAGCCGATTGATCTTTCGAGAGACGAAGCTTCTTCCGAGAGTACTCTCCTTCGTCTTCTTCGTCGCTGAGAGAGAGAGAGAGATGTGTGGGTATAAGAGAGAGAGAAAGGGCTCAGATTCAAGAATAAGGGTTTAAAAAGTTGGCGCGTGTATGCACCGAATTCGGAGGCGTTTCTAAACGCCTTTAATTACAAAACGGTGCCGTTTTGGTTAAAAAATATACGACGATTATAACACGCCGTTAAAAATAAAAAACGTGACGTTTAATAAAATGCTGTTAATTAAACGCCGTTAAATCCCTAATTTCCTGCAGTGACATTATTAGAGCTTGTTCTTTGAGCTGTTTGTTGAGATTTCAAACTAAATTTTAGAAACTTGACGGCGTTTAGAATCAAGTTTGTTTAACTACAAGCATCCTCTCTTTCATGAATTATAGCTTTTACATCTTTTTCCTTACTTCTCTTTTACTATTTTCCTCTCTTTTTCTTGTTTATACACTACTTTGGGATTGTTTTTGGACTATTTTCAAGGGCTGAAACTTGTGATTTAAGGGCTACCAAAGGTAGAGAGGTTTAATACCCTTTCTTACACCTTATCCTATAGCTCATACCTCTTTTTTTCCCACTCTTTTCTTTGGATTCCATGCTAATTTTCAGAGTGTGAAAGGGCTGGAAAACATCGTTTAGAAGTCCCAAAAGTAGAGGGGTTAGCAACCCTTCCTTAGTCTTGTTTACTAATTTTGTATCTCTTTGTTTTTCCCTATCTTTTGTACTCTTTTAACATGATTTTAGCCATTGTTTATGGGATGTTTTTGGACTGTTTTTGGACTATTTTCAGAGGCTAAACTATGTGATTTGAAGTTGTAAAAAGCGGAGGGGTTAGCCACCATTCCTTAGGCTTGCTTACTAGCTTTGTTCTTTTTAATCTTCGTTTACTTTTTCTAGCTTTTCAAACTATGTTCAACTTGTTTTGGGGGCTGTTTTGTCAGTGTTTTTTTTTAGTTTTAGGGGCTGTTTAATTCATTTAATTAGTTTATGCCTTGAATACTTTGCTTGTTGTGTTGTGTGTCCTCATGGCTTCGGTTGTTTAGGCCTTAGACACTGAGTCATTTGGGTTGATGGCTTTCTTTACTTAGTTTTCATATAAAGAGTCTCATTTTAATAATCAATCTCACATAATCACTTCTGCACCCTCTCTCCTTTCTTGTTTTCTTTGTTTGAGAGTTGTTTCAAGCGATTGATTATTAGTTGAGGCATAAGAAAGAGACCCTATCCTCAATGGCTTAATCTCTTCGGAGGTTCATCGTCAAGGCATAGCCTCTCTTTCATGTTAAGGATCACTTCTGATTTGACATTTCTTCTCATTTAGTGGACTTAACTATTAGTTTGGACAAAATGATTAAGTAATGGAAAGGTCAGTCAAAAAGGATTAAGAAAATTGGTTTAAAATCAACTCAACCAACATAAAGAAAATGCTTAAATTTGGTTGGATTCGGCTGGACGTTATGCTGAGTCCATCACGTCAAGAGTTGTCATATGTTACTTCATAATGTTTTGATGAAACTTGAGGCATGTCTACCTTCCTCTTTGAGCTAAATTCATGATAAGAAAGAGGGGTAGTCTCTTTTCATTGCATCCATAGATTTATGTCCAAATCGTATCCGAAACCATCACGTAATTAACTTGCGATCGTTGATGGCTTTGGAATTGAATTCACTCTTCTTTTAGGCTTCATGATAGAGGAGAGTAGAAGGGACAAACATGGCTTAAAGTTGCTCTGTTTGTACTATTTTCTCTCCAGAGTATAAAAACAAAATTTTGCATCAAATTAGGGCACAACCGATCTTGTTTGGACTCGGTCGGGCCTTATTGGGGGCCAGTCGAGCCCCAATGATTGGTAAGCAGTGCATTTTTAGCAGAAGTAGAGGGCAATGGCTGAGGGTAAAAAGAGCAATTACATAGTAGGCAGACATAGGAGTTTCTGCAAACGGCCTTCATTGACGCGCATTCAATCCTTGTGCAATTTTTATATACATTAATGTGTAATATTATTGTTCATATTATTGTTGTAATTATTATTATCATAATATCCTTGTTGTAATAAATTAGATAGCCAGTTATTTATTTATTATTCATTCAGTTGGACTTGTAATAAGTAATTTATTTGAACACTCATTCGGACCCTCATGCGCGAGGGAAAAACATGTAATAATGTGGTGTATGTCTTCCAACCCGCATTTCTTTCTCCCTTTTATTTACCCGCTTATAATGGTAGCATCATAGTTACTTAGCATCTTCCATGACTTGCATCCTTTCATCTTATACGCATAAGAGTTCAGCTCATCATTCTAATCAATGTCAATTTCAAATTCCTTATTCGAATATGTGCTTTGTCGCATGTCTTGGATTGAATCAAATGCCATGCTAGTAGCCAAACTTGTTATTTGCATGATTGTATGTGTTACATTAGTCATGTTGCATTATTTAGGAGCATGCATGTTTTCTAATTATTTTGCTTTGTTTGGCTAGCCTTGGAGTACTAGGTGAGCACCTATTGCTTTAACATGTTGCATTGTATGTGATTGTTGCCATGTTAAGCATATCTTGCATGAGGCTAAGTGCTTAAGTGATATATCTGTTTGAATGCCTATGGATGAAGGCTAATTGTTCAAATTGGGATAATTTGATAAATGTACATATGGGATCATTTTTTCAAGTGGTACATATTTAAAATAATTTTCAAAACAAACATAAAATCAAAGTGTTTCAATTTTTGCAAATTAGTCTATACTTATGTGCATCACATAGTAAAATAGCCTAATAAATCAGAACAAGAGCATATAATGTAAATAAGAATCACATCATGATTAGTAGAGGTCAATCTTTGATCGCGCGAGTGGGGTGCTCAATTCATGATCTTCCCCTCTTGTACCTAAGTTCCCGAGCCGAGACACTTTGGTGATGACGGATAAGTGGCCTTTGGCACGAGTCTCAGGTTTACTAAATTTTTCAAAAATATTTAGGTGGCAACTCAATAATCTGGCAAAGCAGTCTATTTTTGGCATTTGATTCAAACATCGATTTTCCAAAAAATTTGACGGATTTGGACTTATTTGTGTTTGTCTATTTCACATTGCACTTGTGAAATCAGATTCAGAACCGCGAGAGTCCAAACTGTAGGGCTAATCGTATCCGAAAGGAGCACGAAAAGCAAGCTACAACCTCAAAACTCGTGGTTTCCAAGGGCCATGTCGTTGTCCCATTGAATTAAACCATAGAGCTGTCGGCTAGATCATCCTTTTGTATGCCAAACTCCTTATAACATCTGATATACATGATGTCAGAAGAGCTTCCTTGATCAATCAGGATGCGCCTTACTTGGCAGTCTCCAATCTTCAAAGTTACCACCAGGGCATCATTATGTGGGTGCTGAACCATATCTAAATCCTCCTCAGTGAAAGAAATCATCGGCCCCTGATATCCATATGTTCTGAGCTTCTTCTACTAGATCTGATAGACATGCTGCAGGTGCCTTACTCTCTAGGTCTCCCTTTGAACTTCATTCTCATTGACCTTTGAGTGAATTACATTAATCACTCGTAGTCCATCGGCCTGCTGTGGTGGGGGTGGGGGGGGGTGTGGGGGTGGTAGTGATGCTGGCACCTGGGCCAACTTCACCTGTTCCTCTCTGGTGTTTATGTCATCAATTAGGTCTTTGGTGTCCCTATTTAACCAAATCCTCCAGGTGTGACTTCAGGGCCCGGCATTCCTGAGTTATGTGTCTGGTTTCTTCGTGGTAAGCACAATTCTTTCTGGGGCTCCTGCCTATGTATTCTCTCGGAATCTTAAGTGGTGCTCTGTAGTACGATTGATTCCTAATTCTCTCCAAAATCTTGTATATGGGAATCTTGAAAACCGTGGTCACTGCCTGGAATGAACTCAAGCCTAACTCTTGCTTGTCGGCATTGTTGTTTCCTTGGCTGTGTTTAGGCGAGCCATTTTTCTTCTTCTTGTGTTTCGTTGCTTCTGCCCTTTTGGTTTTCTTGTATTCCTCTGCTCTGGTATACTTCTCGATTCATTCCATAAGCTCTTCCATGTTCTTCGGTAGTGTTTTTGCCAGGGATTGCCGAAGTAGAAAATCATCATCCAGGCCGTTCTTGAAAGAAACAACTGTAAGTTCCTGGTTACAAGCCAAGATCCGATTGTAAACCTCGTAGTATCTCTTAGCGTAATCCTTAAGGCCTTTCCCATTGCTAATCTTTAGGGCCAGTAGGGAGTCTACCCTTAATGGTTACAACTTGTTTGTAACAAACCTGGCCACAAACATTTCGGCCATGCCATCCCAACTCTTGACACATTCTTTTGGCAACTTGTGGAACCAGTCTGATGCAATCTCCCTAAACGACGATGGGAACACCTCACACAATTACTACTCATTTCCACTCCACAAAGCCATTGAATTCAAATGCAAACCAATATGAAAGTTTGGATCAGACTTACCGTCATAGATCTGAAACCTCGGCATGTTGAATCTTTTCGGTGCTTCGAATACATCCAACTCCACTGAGACTGGTGTTTTCGGCTGGACGTTGGATGTGATCTTGGCATTGTGCCTCTTTCTCTGGAGGTAATCTCTCAAGTCCTCCTTCATTCGTCCAGGAGCTCAGCTGTTAGTGGACTTTAGAGTTTTTGGAGTACTACTCCCTGTGTTAGTATGCGTCCTTTTGGATCTTTCCACATCTCTTACATCATCAAAATAGAGGCCCTTCCCTTGGATCTGCTGAGATCCCCTGACATAGGTCCCCTTGGTCCGTGGTGTCCTCTACGACTCGCCTCGCACTGACTCTGTCCGGCTGACATCTCGTGATGGCCGATATGAATTTCTCTATCCCTTGCCATGCTGTGAGACAACTGGAATTGTCTTTGGTCCTTCTTTCTGGGCACTGGTTTTGGTAGCTGGTGCTAGTGTATCCTATAATGGGAGGCCTACTTGCCTTCGGTTGAGTTTGTGTACAATAACAACTATCACTCAAGTATTGGTATGGCTTCTTATGAAGCTCGATACAGAAGAAGATGCCGCTCACCAATCTACTAGGCTGAAGTAGGTGACAGACCGTTATTGGGACCTGAACTTGTACAAAAAACGACTGAGAAAGTGAAACTAATACAATACTGGTTGAAAACTGCACAGAGTCGTTAGAAAAGTTATGCGGATGTCCAAAAAAGAGATAGAGAATATGAAGTGGATGAGCATGTCTTTATCAAGGTGACTCCAATGAAAGGGCAAACACGGTTTGGAGCTAAGGGCAAGTTAGCATCGCGGTATGTTGGGCTGTATGAGATTATCAAGAAAATCAATTTGGTGACATATTAAGTGGCCTTACCTCCAATTTTGAAGCATATGCACAATGTCTTCCATGTTTCAATGCTTTGAGATTATCTGAGAGATCCTTTGCATGTGATTGAATCGACCCATGTACTTTTGAAAGATGACTTTACTTATAAAGAACGACCAATCCAAATTATCAACCGTCAGATCAAGCGATTGAGAAACAAAGAAATCCCATTAGTGAAAGTTGACTGACAACAACACGAAGGTACATATGCTACTTGGGAAACAAAAGAAGGCATGATGAAAAGATATCCAGAATTGTTACTATTGGATCCCGTGTTCTTTACTAATGAAGGTAACTTAAAGTTTAGAGAACCAAACTCTTTAATGGGGAAAGACTATAATAACCCCAACCCGTAATTTGCATCCATAATTAAGAATGCTAATCAAGTGTTAAGGGTAAAATTATGAATCTCATGTGTTAATTGCGTTTCTAGCTGTCTATTGTAAGAATATCTATATGAAATTCTATTTTGATATGAAAATTGAAGGCCTTATCAGCATCCAAACATGAAATTGACTAGGTCAATGCATAATTTAGAATTTTTAGAATATTACGGTAAGTTCAATTACAAATTGATTCGGAATCAAATAATTAAAATAAATTAATTAAAACTAAATTAGATTAATATTAGATAATCAAGGTTAATTAACCTAGGCTAATTGAATCTATAAAAGGCCAATATAACTTCTAGAACTCATTCTTCATCATCCTTGAATATAAAAAACGTAAGAGAGAAGAAGAGTGAAAGCTTAAGGGAGAATTCAACACTCTAGGAAGAAATGTGAAGGAAGTTCAAGCATTTGCTCAACTTTGGAAGAATTGAAGAATCTAGGTAAGCTTATGACTCCTAATTCATGAAATTTGGTCAATAAAAGTATGACTTTAAGAAATTAGGGAGGATAAGTCAAGAATTAAGCTAAGGTTGTAAGATTTGAAGCTCAATACATGCGTGCATGCATTCATACACAATTCATGGATTTTGAGTTTGAATTTCAACCAATTCTTACATGCAAGAGTGTATTTTTGTCAAACCTTGAGAGCTCACTATGATTTCGCACTTAAACACTTCACTTGTTCATGTTTTGGAAGTTTTGAATTCAAATCATTACATTTATGACTTAAGCTTAAAGTTTCAAGTTTGGTTTTGAGGAATTGACTTGCGTTTGGACTTTAATTTTATGAATTAAGCTTTATTTCATGTTTTTACATAAGTTTCTAAGTGTTTTCTACAGTTTTGGCCCAAAAAAATGAGTTTTGATGCATTGGAATTGCGTTTTGAACATGAAATTGAAATCTGGAAATTCCAGAATTCTGTCACACCGCTCGAGGGAACAAAGATTCGCTGGAGCACACATTACGAGCTCTCAGAAGTTTTGCAGACATGAGCAGTTGACTCGAGTGACCAAAGCTTCAGTCAAGCGAACTCACCTTTGCAAGGCACATGGCTCGAGTGACCAAAAGTTGGCTCGAGCCTAAAATCACAACGTCCAGTACTTTTGCAGACCAAAGGATTCGCTCGAGCAACCAAAGCTTCGCTCGAGTGAATTGCCCTATTTTCTAAAATTTTGCAAAGTGTTTCAAAGCACATAATTGCATCCTCATTCTATTCTTGGCATTCTTAAGCCATGGTTTAAGCCATAATAATAAGGAAATGAATTAGAAACACACTAAGAATGACACTTAGCAATATACGGAATATGTGTTTCAATGTGTATCTATTATGTATTTGTGTAGGTCACGCACTATCGTCTGTCTAATCTGTCTGATATGTCTCTAGAGCTATCTGTGAGTAACAATTATGTAAAGATATGTTTGATTATATGTATTTTCTGATTATAAGTTCAATTCTGTTTTCTGAAATGTTATTTTCTGGTATGAATGAATGATTGTCCAACTTTTTGAAAAGTAATCGTGGCATCCTTAGCATTTAATATCTATTATCTGTTATCTATTACCTAGTACCAGGAATTCACGTGCGTTCCATTCATGGAACTATCTATTAAGATTATGCATAATCATCTATCTGAACTAAACAGGTCTTTATGATCGTCTACTTTGCACGTTCACATGGGACTTATATGACCAATGTGTTATGTTAGCTAATAGGTGTACCACGTATGACTATTTAAAATTTGATAAAGTATATGAATTTGTTTCTGATCTGAATTCTGATTTCTGAATCTACTATGGGACATCATTCGTTAAAACCTTTACTCTGTTGTTATTCACTGGGCTCGAACTCACTGTATATATTATGCATGTAAGTGATCAAGCGTATAACCACGCTTGAGACATCCAGTTTAGATCTGTTTTTGTCAGCCAACATCTGCGCCTCCTGAGGAGGTTTTGAAAGTCTTTTGTGAAAATGACTCAAGTCTCATTTTCTTTTGTTAAATTTTGGACAAGTTTTTGTTACTCTGCATATAAGGCTAAGTTCATTTTTTTCTTTTCTATAAATATGATGACGTATGAATATATGTAAATAAATTTTTAATTTTATGTCTCATATAAGTTTGCACAACTCATTTAACGTTGAATATTTGTTATTTGCCTCCACTAGCTGTAGACACCCCATTTTTGACCGTCCTCAAGACTTGGACGTCACCGTTGGAACACTCGGTGATTATCCATGTTTGTGTTTGTTCGGAGTTCCCGGAGTTCTCGGCTCGCGCGCCTTGCCTCAGGATCTCCGAACTTGACTGTTTTGTGTTTGGTTTTACACCAAACACTTGTGTTTTGCCTTTGAGGGGTAGGGAATGCCTCTGAGGCATCCCCACATACCACCGGCTGTGGCTAGAGGCCACCGGCTGGCTAGTGTTGCCACCGGCACTATATTGTGCCGGTCGGCACCATTTTGTGCCGGTCGGCACTCTTTTTGGCAAAATTACCATTTTGCCCTGCCGACCACTTTACAGCTGCTTTCTGAGATATTTTCAGACAGCTTTATCACCTTTTGCTCCCCTCCATACACGTGTATGGAGGGATGAGCCTTTAGTTGGCTTAGCTTGTAAGCTTTGCTTCCTTATATAAGCAAGGCTTCTCCTCTTGGATCAGGGTTAGAGTCTTTGAAGGCAAAAACCAGAGCTCATATACATATATCTCTGTCATATATCTATATCTCCATCTCTCTCCTCTTGTGTGTGTGATTTTAGGCTTAAAAGTGTAGATTTACCTTACTTTTGCACCATTACACACACCATTACACCTTAGCTTGAGTTTGAGAGACTTGGAAGGTTGTTTGTGTTGGTTTTGGACTGGTTTTGAGCACTAGAGAGTGGTTGCATCACTTGTTCTTCAAAGGATCTTCAAGGGTAAGAACATCACTTTATATTCCCCATTTTTGCAACCTCTTTCTACCCTCTTTGCTTTGTGTTTTTGAGTTTGTGTTTAAGATAAAAAAACTCTTGTTTTTACTTGTTCTTGAACCTTCATTAAGGTCATTTTGTGGTTTGAACAAAGGCTCACCCTTTTAGGCCTTATTTGGCTATTTTGGTGACCTTTGTCTTAGACCTTGTTTGCTTGGTGTTCTTGGCCTTCTCACCACTGAAAACCAATGGGTTTTCAGTGGTGAGGGAGATGGTTTTAGGTCGTATATAGGGGAGGGACACCCCTCTCCCCTTGGCCTTTTGCTTGCCTTGGTTTTGGGCTAAAAGGGTAGCATGCATGTAGGCTTACATTTGGCTTCATTTCAGAGTTGTTTTGAGTGTTTTGGAACATGTTTGATCTCTGTTTTAGGTTAGATTCATAGCCTTTAACATGTATCTCATGCTTGCTTTGTAATGTCCCCTTATGCTTAAAAGAATGCCATGCATTCGAGCCATGTTCTTTGCATATTGTAGCTTGGTTTCATGGGAATATTAGCATCATCTTACCATGTGTAGGGGCTGTGAGCCATTGTTTTGGCCACATTTGGCATGCTTCACATGTTTGTTTTGTATGATGGCTTACAAGCTTTGAGTATATGATCCATGCATATACATTGGTTAAGTCATTTAAGTAATTTGAGGCCCTTTTACCATGCTATTTCAGGCCATATTCCATGCTCGTATGCTCAGATTTATCATCTCTTTTTATGATTTAAGGGTGTGTCCTTTGGGCCTTGAAATGTGCATAATGCTTGCCTTATGTTTTTTTTTTGAGTTGTTTTGGGGCTGCCATGTGTGGGACTTGGGTGTATTTTTGCATGTTGAATCTCTGTTTTTGGTTGCCCAACATGTGCCATGAGTGGCCATGTTAATGGCACTTGGGTGTTCACTTTGGTGCTTTAGGCTTAGGCCCATCAAATTGCATGCTTGCATGACATTTTGTTCTTGTTTTGAAGCACATCTTGCTACTGTTTTTGGGGAGGTTTGAGGCCTCCCCCATGGTGGCTAAGTCCACTACTTTATACTCATCACATGTTAGTTACATGTTTGGTCCGCTAGGTGTTGTAACCTATTGATCCTATTGCATATTTGCCTCATGTTTGCATCACACTAGCATCTTGCACATTCTAAGCATTTTACATGACTAATGTGTTAGTTGTGTGGTACTTAATTTGCTAGCATCTTGGCTCCCATGGTCCATGTTTGCACGTTTGCATGTTGGCATGTTTGCATGTTTGCATAAGTTGCATTTCATCACTTGGTTTGGGGTGTCAAACCAAGTATGGGAAATGAGGGGTGTTTGTACTTCAAGTGACAAAGCACACCTCAATTTCCATGTCACTAAGGCCCTTGATGTTGGCATGATAGGGACTTAGTTAGCATTTTTGTGTTGCATGCATTTTCACATCAAAATGCAACCTTGGTTCTTAGGGTTATCATGCATCAAGATGCACTATTGGTGGCCCAAGAACCAAGGGTCTTGCCTCCTTGAGTCCCCAAGCATTATAGGAGGCAATGACCATGCTTACATGCCCCCCAAAACCCATGCCATGCATTGCTGTCTTGCTGCTGCTGTCAAAATGTCTGCTGCAGGGAATTTCTGCCGGTCGGCAGTATATTGTGCCGATCGGCACTGTTTTTGTGCCGATAAACCCCACATGCAGCCGGTGGTCAATTGCAGTAACTGGTGATCACTTCCCCCAGCCGGTGGGTTATTTCAGATCATTTAGAAGGTGTCCTGAAGTTTTGGGAATTTTTGGAGAGGCAGGGCAGTAAAAACAGAAGCAGCAATGCCATGACACGGGTTTTCCGGGCAAGTCGGATCAAGCATGCACCATTCGCGCGCCCCAAGGCAAGGCTGTGGCCCCCCTTTTATTTCACATTTATTTATTCAGTAATTAGAATTTGTAATATTTATTCGTTTATTTTTCTTGGACTGTATTATTCTTTTGGTCCCTCCGAGTGAGGGCGCAATTGTAATAAGTGTGTGTGAGTGGGTGTATGTCTTCCAATCCCCATTTCTTTCTCCCTTTTATTTACCTGCTTATGTTGGTAGATTAGGGCACATTCAAATTAGCATACCTTATGCAATGCATGTGTGCATTCATGCATTCGTTCACATGCATCGAGCTCGGCACATCATGCAAACTGCATCGTACTTTCAATTCCAAATTGAATATGTGATAGTTGTTGCATCTCATGTGCCATGTTTAGGGTTAGCCGAGCCTGTTTAGATTGCACCCCTGTATGCGACGCATTAGCCATTCAACATAAACTAGGACATGCATGTTTGCTAACTAGTTTATTGTTTTGGCACGGAGTACGATGTAAGTATTTTACGCTTTAGCATACCACATGCGTGTGAATGTTGCCATGACAGTATGCTTACCATGCGGCTAAATGCTTATATGAGATAAACTGTTTGAATGCCTGTGGGTGGAGGTTGGATTGCGTGAGTTGGAACAACTCATTGAAATCTGTATTTTAGCCTACTTGCGAGTAGCAAAAAAACCAACACGTTTTTCGAGACAAAACAGATATGCAATGTTTATTTCCAAATTAGGCAATCTAGTCTATACTTGTTTGCTGTGCGCATAACATAGTAATTCTAGGCTAATAATTGGAATAAGAGCATGTAATGTTTTCAAAAAACGGATATCATGGTTAGTAGAGGCCGGTCTTCGGACCGGGCGAAAGGGGGTGCTCATAGCTGACCTTCCCCAATCGTACCCAAGCTCCCGAGCCAAGACCACTTTGGTGATGACGGACATGTGGCCTTCGGCACCGAGTCAGGGTTTCCTAAATTTCCCATTTTAAAAATATTTAGGTGGCGACTCTGTAATCTGGCAAAGCAGTCCATGTTTGGCACTACTTTTCAAAATCTGTTTTTCTTCAAAACGATTTGCCGGATTTGGACTCTTTGGTTCAGATTTAGAACCGACACAAATCGAGTCCGAACTGTAGTAAACCCAATATGAACGGAACGGGACTTAACCCTCCCGGGGCGTTCGGGGACGTCTACACTAGCCCTTAATATTTTGAATCTGTTTAAGAGGCCATCGATAATCTCAGGATTACTAGCCGGTCATGATGCTAAACCTATAGGGGCGGGTTTGGGTCATGACAGTAATGTTGTTACATTTGAGAAAAGGATACTAAGAAGTTTTTTTAGAGTGTTACATTAGAGTGTTACGTTTAGGAAAAGTACACTAAGGAGTTTTTTTGAAGTGTTACGTTTAGTAATTTCAATATTATGAGAAAACTCACATTTGTCTCTCAATACATGACAGACGCGCGTTTATGCTTAGTCTTTATGTAATTCACATTAAAATGGGACCTTTGGGTCCACAAGAAAAAATGGAGGACCAAACAGTTCATAAGATCACTATTTAGGATTTATTGGTACTTCATCCTTTGAAAATCAAATTGTCGAAGACGTAAAGCAAGATTTCTTAGGTTTGGATATGCATTCTTTTGGACATGGATCAAAATTATTGGAGAATATTATTTGTTTAATTTTGGAGGATTCTTTGAAGTTTAGTTCGAGAAAATTAATCCGAAATACAAAGTTGATGCAGAAGACTTCTCAAATCATTTCAAGCAATGGAAACTTGAGGATGAATTTTTTCAAGTGGAGAAGAATGATACAGATTGAAATTTTAAAAAATTATATATTTTATTTTAGTTTTTAGTATTTAATTAGGATTATCATTTAAGGTTAGGATCTTAAAATTTCTATTTATTTAGGTTTCCTAGTTCGTTTTTTGTTTCTTTTTATTCTACAAGAATAGGATTGCTTAACAATTATTTTTATTTCTCCATGTTTTATTTTCCTTTTTAGTGGTAGTTGGTTTAGGAATTATCTTTTATTATAAATAAGCTTGTAAGCATTAGGGCAAAACAATTTTGATATATTATATACACTTTGAGAGAGAATTCTCTTATTTTCTCCAAATTTCTAGTAATCTTTGGATCAAACAGATTTGTAGAAGTGTTGTAATTGTCTTAGCTATGTAATTCTGTCGACAAAGAAGATAAACATGATCCTTTCGTACGACGCATTGCAAGGGCTGCTTTGCCTAAAAAGTTTAAAGCATCGACATTCACTCTTTATGATGGCAAATCAGATCCTACGGATCACATTCGTCATTACAAGCAAGCAATGACATTGCATGCTGATGATGAAGCACTCATGTGTCGAATATTTTCGAGCAACCTGGGACCCTTGGCCGTTAGATGGTATTATGAATTGGAGCCTGCCACAGTGAAAAGTTTCCATCAGCTCCAAAAATCATTCAAGACAAGATTCATTACCAATGAGATCCAACCAAAGCAAGTCGACTTGCTCTGGGCAATGCAAATCAAACCGGAGGAGACCCTCGGTGAATACTCGGCGTGCTACTGGGAATGTTTTAACCTAGTGTACGATGCCTACAATGATTCCATGGCTATCACTGCCTTTAAAATGGGGTTACACGCCGATAGTCCATTCAGAAGCTTATTGACTAGACGGCCTTCCAAAATAGTGTGGGCGCTAATGAAGAAAGTTAAGAAGTATTGCAAGGTAGAGGATGATGCCCTCGTCGTCAAAGTCAAGCAGAAAGTCATGGAGATAGCACCACCCGGCCTGATACAGCCCATAAGTGATGCGCCATCAGAAAGACTTGAGTCGATGGACCGGGCAAAAGGAGACAATTGACGGGATTCACGCCGATCAAATGAGCAGTCCTCACAGCATTCGAATGAGGAATATCAAGTGGATAGCAGATGCCCCAGATGTTCAGACAAGAAGTATACGGAGCTGACCGAGTCGATTAGCAAGATCCTGCCTAAAATCTAACATCTACTGTTCTTCAAATGGTCGTCCAAGATGATTGGGCTCTCAGACACGAGACGGAGGGATAGGCGGTGTGAATACCACAAAGACCATGGCCATGAGACTGACAGATGCTATGCACTGAAAGACCATCTCAAGGAATTGGTACAAGATGGCCAACTAGCACAGTATGTCCGCAAGGGCAATCCACTAAACACAGTCACTCTTCGCCCGAACTCACCTTCACTTGGCGTGATTCACATGATATATAGTCTTCCGCCGCCAAATCAAGTATATATGATTCAGCTGCAACCCTGCCTATCCAAGCCATTCACACCAGCCAAACGGCTTCATGAGACTGGCAAGATTAGGTTCGATGACGCTGATCTTGAAGGAGTGACTCTCCTCCACGAGGATGCTCTCGTCATCGAGTTGCGTGTAAATAGATTTGTTGTCGAACGCGTTCTGATCAATCAGGGGAGCACCTTGGAAATAATGTATCATAAGACATTTATTAAGCTGGACTTCATCGATTCGGATTTACTACCTACCGAATACCCCTGTTCGGCTTCAACACCAACTTCGAATACCCTTTGGGCAAGATCATGTTACCAATGCGTGAAGGAACTAAGTCAATCGACATAGAGTTTCTGGTCGTCAAAATCCCGTCACTATACAATCTTATCATGGGGCGAACCTGCTTATATGCAATGAAGGCCATGCCAAGCATTTACCATCAGCGACTCCGTTTTCCAATGACATACGACATCGAACAAATTCAAGGTTCTCAAAAATCAATGAAGGAATGTCATCTCACCGCCTCGGCAAAGAAGCCAAGGGAGCTAGAAAATAACTCGATCAAGATTCCTGATCAAGAGAGCCTCGAGATGTTGGAAAGGCCCCCACTGATAAGGCAACCGAAGATCTTGATCAGATCAAAATCGAAGGGAAACCTGACAAGTTCTTTATGATCAGCATTTCTCTAGATCCAGTCGAGCGCCATGAGTTTGTCGCCTTTTTACTCGGCAATATTGATGTATTTGCTTGGATACCATATGATATGTGGGGGGTGGATCTAAGCGTGGCCCAACACCGTTTAAATGTCGACCTAAAAGTCAAACCCATTATTCGGAGGAGTCGTTGGTCGGCAGCAAAGCATATTTCGGTTGTCATCGACGAAGTCGACAGGTTGTTGGAAGCTAGGGCAATCCGCGAAGTAGCTTATCCCACGTGGTTGTCCAATACCATGATTGTAAAGGAAAAAAACGGATCCTGGCGTGTTTGTGTGGACATCACGGACCTTAATAAAGCCTGTCCCAAAGATTGTTTCCCTCTGCCCAGAATCGACCAACTTGTTGATGCCACTGCGCACCACCAACGCATTAGCTTCTTGGACGCATACAGGGGTTACCACCAAATTGCCCGGCGGACAAGGAGAAAACATCATTCCTCACTCTAAGGGGCACCTATTGCTATAAGGTCATGCCCTTTGGACTAGAGAATGTGGGGGCAACATACTAGAGGTTGGTCACTACTATGTTTAAAAAATAACTCGGCCGTACCATGGAAGTTTATATCGATGACATGGTAGTAAAATCCAAGGAAAATCATGCTCATCTGGCCGACTTAGCCACGACTTTTCCCATTCTCCAAAAATGCAAGATGAAACTCAATGCCTCGAAGTGCATATTCGGTATCAGGTCTGGCAAGTTCCTCAGCTATATCATAAATCATCGTGCAATAGAGGCCAATCTGAGACAAATTACGGCCATTACAGAACTCAACTCACCTTAGTCAACCAAAAACGTTCAAAAGTTGATGGAAATGGCTGCGGCCCTCAATAGGTTTATTAGCTGTTCCTCGGATTGTGGCCGACCATTTTTTCACACACTTCGGCAAGGCGAAGCATTTTAGTGGACCCCCGAGTGCCAGGCCACGCTAGACAGATTGAAAATATATCTCTGTTCCGTACCACTCTTGGCAACCCCATCGCCAGGCGGCCCACTCATCCTGTATCTTGCAATATCTGATTGCACGAGATCAGTGTTGTGTTACTAAAGGAAGAACTCGATGAGCAACGACCCATCTACTATGCAAGCAAAGTGATGGTCGACACTGAAACACGATACTTACCACTGGAAAAGTTCATCCTGGCTCTTGTGGTGGCTACCAAGATGCCGATGCACTATTTCCAAGCTTATACCATTGGGGTACTAATAGACTACCCTCTCCAAGCAGTGCTCCGAAATGCGGAAGCATCAGGGAGAGTTTCAAAATAGGCATTAGAACTCAGCCAGTATAACCTCCAGTTTTTGCCCAGAACGGCCATGAAAGGGCAAGTGTTGGCCGACTTTGTAGCCAAATTTACAGGATATCATGCTAACTTCAAAATCGTCCAACCGGCCCTCCGACCTCAACCAGATTGGAGAATGTATGTCAGGGACATTTGGCAGATGTATTGTGATGGATCATCTAACCAACGCGGCAGTGGGGCAGGAGTAGTAATCATGACGCCCGAAGAGGTGATAAGCGAACAGGCGGTCAAGTTTGTTTCAATGCATCAAATAATGAGGTCGAATATGAAGCATTGCTAACTGGCCTCCGTAACGGCTTCACCTTGGCGCCAAACGATTATAGGTCTTCTATGATTCAAAATTGGTCATCAACCAATTAAAAGGAGAATATGCAGCTAAAAATGATCGAATGATAGCTTCTATGAAAATGGTAAATGCTTTGCTCACAAAGTTCGACCACCACGAGCTAAATCAGATAACCTGAGATCAAAACACTCATGTAGATGAGCTTGCTTGATTGGCTTCTACCATTAACTCGGAAATCCAATGAACCATTGAAGTCGAATTCAACCCAGAGCCGAGTATCAGCTTCAACTCCCCCGAGTCTGTTTATATCAACATCATTGACTTAAGACCAAGTTGGATGGACTCTATCGCTACATTTATTTCCTCAGAAAAGCTCCCAAGAGACATAAAGGAAGCTCAGAAGCTACGGAATAAGGCCCTACGATATTATTTGGATCCCTAGGGAAAACTTTACAAAAAGTCACTCTCTAGGTCGTATTTGGAATGTGTTCATCCAGACGAAGTGGAAGACTTCTTGGCAGAAGTACACGAAGGCAGTTGCGGTGCCCATTCTGAAGGGCGTTCATTGGCCCACCGAGCTATCACTCAGGGGTATTATTGGCCAACCATGCGTACCGACGTTGAGAACTATGTAAAGAGGTGTGAACGATGCTAGAAATTTTCCCCTTTAACTCACCTGCCCGCCGAGGAATTAAATTTCGTTACTAGTCCTTGGCTTTTTACTCAATGGGGCCTAGACATCGTTGGACCACTGCCAAGAGCTCCGGGAAACAAATGGTTCTTGATTGTTGCGATAGATTATTTCCCAAAATGGGTCGAGGCCGAGTCACTGGCACGTATTTAGGACGTCGATGTTAAACGCTTTGTATGGAAAAACATTATAACCCGATTTAGCATATCTAGAGCACTTATATTCTGCAATGGCACCTAATTAGATTGTGGCATCTATTGAGAGTTGTGCGACACATATGGTATCAGGCCTTATTTTTCCGCACCAACCTATCCGCAAAGTAACGATCAGACTGAGGCCTCTAATAAGGTGGTCCTAGACGGAATCGAGAAGCAGTTGGAGAAGGCAAATGGCAAGTGGGTTGAAGAGCTGCCCAGTGTATTATGGGCTCATTGCACCATTTCGAGGCGGTCTACCAGAGAAACACCATTTGCCTTGTGCTTTGGGACAGAAGCCATCATCCCTCTTGAAATCAGCTTGCGTACTTATAGACACCCCATTTTTGACCGTCCTTAAGACTTGGACATCATCGTTTGGAGAAGGCAAATGGCAAGTGGGTTGAAGAGCTGCCCAGTGTATTATGGGCTCATTGCACCATTCCGAGGCGGTCTACCGGAGAAACGCCATTTGCCTTGTGCTTTGGGATAGAAGCCATCATCACTCTTGAAATCAGCCTGCCCACTTATAGACACCCCATTTTTGACAGTCCTCAAGACTTGGACGTCATCGTTTGAACACTCGATGATCATCCATGCTCGTGTTCGTTTTGAGTTCTTGGAGGTATCGGCCGCGCGCCTTGCCTTGGGATCTCTCAACTTGTCTGTTTTGTGCTTGGTTGTGGACCAAACACTTGTGTTTTTGCTTCTGAGGAAAGAGGGTGGCTTGTTGGCCATCCTTTCAACCCATCGGCCAAGGCATGATGCCATCGGCTTTGTGTTCTTGCCATCGGCCAAAAGTGTTGGCTGATCGACATTCATTTTGGTCGGTCGGTACTTATGTTGGTCGATCGGCCATATTTTTGAGCCAAGACCTTTCCATCTGCTTTTTGCAGATATTTTCTGCCACCTGTGACAGCTGGTATCCATAATTCACATCCTCCATACACGTGTATGGAGGGATTTGTTTCAAGACTCAAGCTTGCTCAACAAGCTTGAGAATTGGAATTCTATAAGAAGGGAGCCCCTCCTCCCTTCTCAGAGGTTCAAAAAATGGAGTCTTTAGAGATAGATATACATTTGTATCTATATCTCCTTGTTGATCCTTGTTTTGTGCTCTAAAGTGTCTTTTTGTCTTACTATTGCACACAAACACCTAGTAGAACACCATCCTTTGGTTGCTGAGGTCCTTAGGAGTTGTTTTTAGTGTTCTTGAGCTGGTTTTGGCCAGAGGAGGCTGCTGGAGTAGTGTTCTTGAAGGTGTTCTTCAAGGGTGAGCTTCTTGCTTTTAAACCCCCATTCTTGCTTAAGCTTTTAGACCTATTTGCATATTGTTTTAAGCTTAACTCTAAACTACAAAAAGTTTTGATTTTGTATGCTTGAGACCTTTGTTTAAGGTCACTTTTTGGTTTGGGGTTGTTTACCCCCTCTTAGGCCTTGTTTGGCCTTGCTTTTGTGAGCTTCGGGGTCACCTTGTTTTGGCCTTCTCACCACTGAAATCCAAAGGGATTTCAATGGTGGAGATGGTGTTTTAAGGTCCCAAAAAGGAGAGGGTCCATCCCCTCTCCTTGTGTCTTCAATACTTGCCTTGAATGCCTCATGTGTGAGCATGTTCATTAGGCTTGTTTTAGCTTGTATATTAGCATGTACTTGTGGTTATTTTGCTGAGGCTTACCACTATTTTTGCTTGGATTGATCGCTCCATGCATGTTTTATACACTTGTAGTGTAAATCACAGACACTAGTCTTGTATGCTTCATGATGTAGTATGCCATTCTAGCCTATGTTGTGTCCACTTCAGCATGTATTTGGTGTTGTCTTACCATGTCATACCTCTATTTAGGTTTGGTTTGGTTAGCCTTTGCATGCCTCATGCACTTGTAGTGCATTTCCATGAAATTGCCTTAACATGCTTTGTGCTTTAGGCCATGTTTTTAGCATGATTTTGGCTTGACCCAAAGAAGCTTTTAGCCTTGTTTTACCATGCTTAAGGTCTGTTTGGTGTTGTTTTGGTCATGCTTGCATTGTTTTGTATAGCCATGGTTCAACCTAGCTTGTTGGCTTTGAGTGTCCAAGTCATTAGTATGCATTGCTAGGACTATTCTTATGATTTGGCATCATTCCATATGAGATTTCAGTCCATGAAGTGTGGCCATACACTTGTATTTGTCATCTTCTCCATGCATTGGGAGGTTGATGTTTTATGCCTCATAAATGGATCATTGTGCATGCCTCCATGCTTAGGTCTTTAGGATGCTATCTAAGTTGGTTTTTGGTCTTGTTTTACCATGCCATAACTCTGTTTTTCATTGGTTAAGTCATGCCATGTTTGGTTTTGATGGGTGTAGTATAACACCTCTTTTGTAGCCTTGCATGCCTCATGCTTTTGGACTTTTGTTCTAGCTTGTGTTGGCTAGGTTTAAGCTTGTTTTTGGCCATATCTTGACTTGCCTTGGAACTATTTTGGGTGCCCTTGGCCCTTCGGGGCTTGCCTTGCATAGCCATGGTTTGAGTCCCTTGGGTAGCCTTAAGCTTTAGGCTTTCTTGCATGCTATACTTGCTTTGTTTGGTTGATTTGGCATCATTCCTCACATATTTTCAGAGCTTATTACATTGCCACATTTTCATGTTTGTCACACCTTGCTCATGTTTGAGAGTTGTGTCTTGTTGCCTAGCTTATGGGCCAATTGGCATGCATGTTTGTTTTGCATTTTGGTACCATCATTTTAGCACTTTTAGCCACTGATTTGGGCATGTTTGGGAGCTGTCCATTTTAGTTTAAGCCCATTTTCGCATGTTGTTGCATGCTTGATTTGCATGTTGTTGCATGCTTGTTGCATACTTGTTACATTGCATGTTGTTACATGCTAATTCCATTACATGTTGTTGCATGCTAATTTCATCGCATCATGCTTGCATGTTTGCATAGCATTGTGTGTGCATGCCTTGCCTCTTGATCAAAAATGATAGAGGTTGAGGTCTTTTATGTGATTTTGTGCATTCATCCCACATTAAATTGCACACTTGGCTCCTTTGGCTATCATGCATTGGAATGCGTGATTGGTGGCCTGAGGGTCGAGAACTACACACCTTTGATCCTTAAACATGATAAGGGGTGTAGTTGCAAACATTTTCTTGCAAATGTATTGCCATACCTCTGTTTGTCCTTTGCTGCAGCAAAATAGCATTTTGCAGGAAAAGATGGCCGATCGGCTAAAAGTGTTTGGCCGATGACCTGATAAATGGTCGATGACACCTTTCCTTTGGCCGATGGCTTCACCATTTGGCCGATGGCCTTTCAGCATGTCCATGAAGTGGTTCTAGAGCATCACAGGACTTTTCACAGTTTTCAGAGGTGCAAAACAATGCAAACAGAGGCAACATGAGGCATGGCAATGGATTTTCGAGCGAAGCTGATTGAGCATGCATTTGTCCCTCTTATTGAGGCCGCTTTACTGTTTTTGTAGCTTAATTAATTTGTTTAATTAGTTAAGAGTTGTGTAATAATTAATTAGCTTGTTAATTGATTAATTAGTTGATTTGTATTATTCTTTCGGACTCTCTGTCGAGAGGGCCAACTTTTGTAATAAGTGTGCGTGAGTATGTGAATGTCTTCCAACCCCACGTCTTTCTCCCTTTTACTTAACCGCTTACGATGGTTAGTTTTAGGATATATTTCAATTAGCATCCTTATGCTTGCATGTTTGCATCATTCATCTGTATTGTATGCATCGGGCTCGGCGCATCATACTAACTGCATTGTATTTCAATTCCTATTTGAATACATGTATCGAATTGTCGCATCTCATATGCCATCTTAGAATAGCCGAGCCTATTTCTAGTTACATTTTGTATGTGTTGCATTAGCCATTTTAAACATAGCTAGGAGCATGTATGATTACTAACTAGTTATTGTTTTGGCTTGGAGTACTAGGTAAGCTTTTATGCTTTAGCATCTTGCATGTGTGTGAGTGTTCCCATGATAGCATGCTTGCCATGAGGCTATTTGCGCTTGCCATGAGGCTATTTGCGCTTGCCATGAGGCTATTTGCTTATGTGATATAACTGCCTGAATGCCTGTGGGTGAAGGTTAGATTGTTTGAATTGGAACAATTCATCAAAATGCGAGTTTTAAGCCCACTTGAGGGTGGCAAAATCATATTTTCTAAGCCCACTCGAGGGTGGCAAATCCACGTCTTAGCCTACTTGCGAGTAGCACCTTCAAATCATTTTTCAAATAAATATGAGATGTTTTGTTCCAACTTAGGCGATCTAGTCTATACTTGTGTATTGTGCGCATCACATAGTAATGCAAGGCTAATAACCGAAATAAGAGCACATGTGTTTTCAAAAACAACATATCATGATTAGTAGAGGCTGATCCTTTGATCGGGCGAGCGGGGGTGCTCATTTCAGGACCTTCCCCTCTCGTACCCAAGTTCCCTAGCCGAGACAACTTTGGTGATGACGGACACGTGGCTTTAGGCACAAGTTAGGGTTTCCTAAATTCCCCCCAAAATAAAATATTTAGGTGGCGACTCTGTATCTAGCAAAGCAGTCCATGTTTGGCACTTCTTTCTTAAAATCAGTTTTCCAAAACAATTTGCCAGATTTGGACACTTTGGTGATTTATCAGTGTTGCATTGCACTTTGCGAGATTAGATTCAGAACCGTGACATTGAGTCCGAACTGTAGCAGCCCAATGAACAAAACGGATTTTACGCCATATCTCGCGCGTGGAGCCGTGGCATTCGGGCACGTCTACACCACTCTAAGATCAAAGGCGTTTAACACGGGATGAAACGATATGATGCTGGCTTTAGACCTAAATTTGATTGAGGAGCACCGAGATCGAGCTCTTGTGCACATGGTGCGATATCAATGGTAGCTCGCCATGTCATATAACCCGTGCGTACAGTCGCGCCATTACGTCCTTGGAGAATTGGTCCTCAAGAAAGTGCTTCCTGCTATAAAAAATCCAATGAAAGGAAAACTAGGCTCCAACTGGAACGGCCCATATTAGATTGATTCGATTGCTGCTGCAAGGGTATATCGGCTTTTAGATATGACTAGCAGAAAGTTGTCCCGACCCTAGAATTCGACACACTTGCGCAAGTTTAATCACTAAACCAACTTCAAGATTATACTTGTTCGTTTTTTGTTTTGCTGCTATGTAACCGTGTGTTCATCTATATAAATCAGTGATTCAGTGTTCTTTCTTATTTCAAGTGGGCAATTGGCCGAACAAACCTTCGAATTCGGAGCGCCCTTCGTGCTCGGCACGATTAGCAGAACAAGCCTCCGAATTCGGAGCGCGCTTCGTGCTTGATCACGATTGGCCTTAACAAAAGCCTTTGAATTGGGAGCGCCCTTCGTGCTCGGCACGATTGGCTGAACAAGCCTTCGAATTCAGAGTGCTCTTCGTGCTTGATCACGATTGGCCTTTACAAAAGCCTCTTAATTCAGAGCGTCCTTCATGCTCGGCCTGATTGGCCAAACAAACCTCTGAATTCGGAGCTCCCTTCATGCTAGGCATGATTGGACGAACAAGCCTCCGAATTCTGAGCGCCCTTCGTACTTGATCATGATTGGCTTTAACAAAAGCTTCCGAATTCAGAGCGCCCTTCGTGCTCAGCACGATTGGCTGAACAAGCCTCCGAATTCAGAGCGCCCTTCGTGCTTGATCACGATCGGCCTTTACAAAGACTCTGAAATTCAAAGTGCTCTTCGTGCTCGGCATGAGTGGCCGAACAAGCTTTCAAATTCAGAGCGCCCACTTTACAAAGGTTTTGAGATAAAACTTGCCAAAATCGGCAAATACACAAACGATATTACAATACTCATTAAGAAAAATGTTATGGAGTTGCATGGGTCAAATAAACATGCAAAGCTAGCAAAGATACTGATTAAACAACCATAATAATACTTATTTCAAGCAACTGTAAAGGTTTCTTGTTACAAATACATGGTTCCTACTAGAATAAAAATTATAATTACAATACATGGTTTCTTGTCATTTAGCCTTTCTTCGGGTCAGCACCTTCCTCTTTATTATTCGTCTTCTCAGCGTCATAACCTTGAAGGGAACCTTATAATTTTGGTACAGCAGAGATGCCGAGTCGATACTAGCGAATCTATTTGTGCTTGAAGCCACGGTTCTTGCATCGACAAACATCATTTGCCAGCTTTTCCCTGGTCTTCTCAATGCCGATTTTTCGTTTGTTGAAAAAGCCTTCTTTGTAAGCCTACGTTCTTATTAGTTCTTTTGTGAACATGCTCACTGTATCACGATCGACTATGGCATGATCTATCAGGCATTGGTTTACTTTGTCTAATACGACCGGGTTCATTGTGCCTATCGATTGCGTCTCGGCGACCTTGGCCCTACGCATCTTACTCTCGGTCTTCTCCGTGCGGCACTCCAAGTTCTAAATACACCCATCTTTCTGTTCAATTTCTCTCTGCGTGGCGCGAAGGCGCATGCCAATCTCATATGAGCTATAGAGTCCTTTGACCACTCCATGGACTCCGTCTCTAAAGATTTTGTAATCACCCCGTCCAATCATGGATTGTTTCACTTCGGGTGGAAGAATTTGCCGAGTAAACTCCACCGCTATGTTCGAATCACAAAAAATTGAATCCGCTTCGATCATTGGTTTGTTCCTAATAAAGACCGAAAAAAATTAGAGGGTGGGGAGGTCTATTCGGTTTGTTTCACGCAAGGGCCTGTGCACTCCCAGCTCTTGTGCTCCCTCGTTGTTGCGTCCCCCTCCTAGGCGGTTCTCTACCTCTCCCCTTGCTGGAGACTTGCTTCGACGTTCGGGGGGATCAACGTCTCCCTTACTCCCTCGATGTCGTAGTCCCTGTTCGTGTGGACTCACCCCTAGCTTCGCGGTTCATCTCTACGTCCAATTCTGCTAAAGTCTTTCCTTCGTCTTTACTATTGAAAAACAATCTTGTGGACATACAAGCTTGCTTAGGTCAATGCAATGCTCTGTTACCTTTTTGTTGTTTTGTTTTTTTTTTTTTGTTGTTGTTGTGTACACTTTGTTCATTACTTCGTTCTCCTACGAGTTTGAGCAATGTCTATTTAAAAAGGCCCCAGGCTACATAAAAGCCTTGCTACCTCATCTTATTAATTGCAAATGTAATGATCACGATGCACCGGTACCCGTCCCTGCCTTTATAAATATTCGGCGGTTATGATGTGGTCAACTAGGATAAGGGCAGATTTATGAATCTATTCGGCCTACGCATATTTGGCCGAATTCAGACACTGCTCCACCTAACCATATGCAATTGTTTTGTTTTTTTATCTATTCGGCAATTATGCTGTGGTCAACTAGGTCAAGAGTAGATTTATGAATCTATTCGGCCTACGCATATTTGGCCAAATTCAGACACTGCCCCACCTGACCACAAGCAGTTGCTTTGTGTTTTATATATTCAACAATTATGCTGTGGTCAACTGGGGCAAGGGCAGATTTATGAATTTATTTGTCCTACGCATATTTGGTCGAATTCAGACACTGCCCCACTTGACCACATGCAGTTGCTTTGTTTTTTATCTATTCGGCAACTATGTTGTGGTCAACTGAGGCAAGGACAGATTTATAAATCTATTCATCTTATGCACATTTGGCTGAATTCAGACACTGCCCCATCTGACCCCAAGCAGTTGCTTTGTGTTTTATATATTCGGTAGTTATGCTGTGGTCAACTAGGGCAAGGATAGATTTATGAATCTATTCAGCCTATGCATATTTGGCCTAATTTAGACACTGCCCTACTTGACTGTATCATCAATTCAGTTTTCAATTTTATTTTGGTATTTACAAATGCAATATTCAATTTTGGTAGTTACAAATATTATACGGCACATGTTTGTTCAAAGGCATTTCCATAACTAAACGAGGCATACTCATGAGTAGAATGACCATTTTCATTAATAAACTGCACAAGTACATTTGTCACTTTATATGTGAAAACGGCCCTAAGACAAAACTAAAGTATACAGAAAACAAAGATAATTTGGGTTTGTTAGGACTTGGCCGATCAAAAGTCCAATTCCTCAGGATCCGACTTTAACGGTTCAACTTCCAACTGCTCTTAGGAAATTGGTTGGTCAAGAGTCACCTTGGCGGCTGCCAAAGCCTTGAGCCAGCTATGCCTAAAGCCTCAATTTCCAAACTTCAGTGCTCCATTTGCATATAGCTCCTTGGCCGCAAGCTCTCCGTCATCAAAAGCTTTGGTTGCGTCTGCCTCAGCGAGTTCCCTTGCCCCCTTCTCCTCCTCAAGATTGGCCTTTAGCTTTGCGATCTCCTCTTTGGCCGACTTGAAGGAGCCGTCTAGCAAATTTGCCCTCTCTTCAGTGGCCCTACGAAGTAGGTCAGTGTGTTGAGCTTTCTCCTCCTTAGCAACGGCCCTCGTTCGCTCCTCTTCAGCCTTTATGGCTTCGACCTCCGCTTTTGTTATTGTCGCAGCCATGTCGACTGCAGTTGCTATGACCTTGGTTTTTCCTCTTCAAGCTGGCCTTCAAGTATACCGAGTCATTCCACGGCGTCTTAGTGACGATGGCTGATCTTGGCAATCCTTCCAGCTGCTTAACCAAAATAATAGGGAGCAAAGGCAAGTTAGTCGGCATGGGAAATGAAAGGATTTTTTATTTTAAAAACTTACCAATATAGTCGATTGCGCCGCCAAAGCAATTGAAATCACGTTTGGCTTGGCACGAAATGCAACCTTGTCTGCTGGAAAAGAAAGTGTCGAAGCCACACTTAGGGACAGAGCGAGATCTTTGATGGCCGACCCACTGGCAAGAACTGGTGTACTCTTAATCCTTGGCTAGATGATGAATGGGTCAGAGGAATCAAATGGCGGCACCACTCTTGGCCGTTTATCAATCGGCGCCTCTGATAACTTGGCAATAGCCTCTGTAGGGCGTTTCTGCCCTCTTTGATCGGCGTCAAAGACTTCAATTTGCTGCTTTTTAGGAGCTGAGTCGGCCATTACCATCTCGCAGGCTATTTTTCCTGGAACAACCTTTAGGAGAGGGGCTTCTTGGCTCATCCCAGTACCACCAGCCTTTTTTTCTTAGCATTTTCTTTTCTGCATTTCTCCTCTTGGCAAATTGGGCAAGGGATTCTCCATCTATCTCCTCGGCCTTGAATTCGGCCCCAGGTAAATTGCCCGAGCAGTTGAATATATCGTCCTCTGAAGTAGATAATGCTACTCGGCCTGAAGTGGAGAGAAGGTCGATATGATGGTCAGGGCAGATATGCTTAAAAGCTAATTCGAGCTCTCGGTTAAGTTCATGCTCCCCTTCATGGTCCTCTGATTGCGCATCCTCGCCGCCTTGATCGCCGGTGTCGGGTTCGTCGGCGTTGGAACCTTTAACACCGATATCCCTTGAACTCTTGTAGCTGGAGAATATAAGTGCAATGAGTTGCCGTTCACCTCTCGGCACGGGGATGTCGCCTGCAGCCGAAAAGGTAGAGTAGGTTGGGTTGTATTTCAATAGAACGTGCATGGCGCACCCTTTTCCTTAAAGATTTACACGTCCTTTGTAATTAAGGATTGCCTTCACTTGGTTGAGAACGGCTTCGTCCGCCAATGTTAGTGCTCTTTTTAAATCGTTACCTGCATAGTGCAAAAAGAACGATCAACATACAACAGTTAAGCCATATAATTCATCCAAGTAATCTTCCCTCTCGTTGAATTCCCAATTGCCTCGGACGGCGACCATGACATCGTCAATTCACTTGCCAGAGCTAGCAAGCATAGTCACTAAATCGTGATCTACGTCTTTGGCTCTCAGAAAATAACAGCTCTACTGATCGGTTGACTTCGCCATAACGTAGCAGTGCCGAATAGCTGGGATTCCTAGGTTAAGTCCTAGTCGCTGGTTCAGTTCTACTATACCCATAATTATTCAGTAGAAATTTAAGTTGGGTTGGGAAGGGATTAATCCCCAATAATGTAGAATAGTCCTAAGAAAAGGGTGGAGGGGGAAACGGACTCCACTCTTAGTGATTGACAAAAGAGAGAAGATAATAGTGTTCGTATCTTCCCTCTCCATATCGTCCACATTGTCTGCAATAAGGGATAGTTGCACGTCGTTTAGGATTGGAAAATGATGACGAAAGGCTGTGACTCGCTCCTCAGAAAGGAGAGCTTTCAAATGCTTTGCCATTAATGATGGAATAAAAACAAAATGTGTACTAAATAAGACGTAGGGGGATTGGAATGAGCGCAGAAGAAGAGAAAGGGGAACTTACAGGTCCAAGAGGAAAATGAACAGTAGGATGCGGGATCGCAATTGCAGAAATCTTGAAGAATAAGGGTTGAATTGAAGAATACCAAAGGAAGTAGCCAAGAGCCTTTCGATTCAAAGTATACGGAGGGATAGTTTTCAAATCGCATTAAATGAGTGTCAAATACAAAGGGGTGAGAAATTGTAATGATTTCACATTATGTTGGTTCTGACAAACCAACACAAAAAGGGGTGTGTCTACCGTATTTCCAACTTTTGAGGGTTTTCTGATCTGACAGCCGAGTAGCGTACATTATTTAAACCAAACATGCCGATCGAAAGGATCCAATTCGGATGCTTGGGGGACAATTGTCGGGGCCCAAAATTAAATGAGCCTGTAGGCAAGTCGGCTCAAACTAGGCTTTGCCCTCAAGCTGAGCTGAGGTCATTGAGAAGATGGCCAAGTTTGAGATGGCCTTTGCTGAATTCATCTGATTTGCCCTAGCTGATTATAATCTAGCTCAAAGGCCAAATTAGCCAGGTATCCCACGTGACATCTAAGGGCCCAGTTGTGAGGATGGAATGTCCAGGATATGGAAGTGGGCCCCCGGAGAACAATATAAAAGGAGGAGCATCATCCGAAGCAAAGGTATGTGTGAAAAAAAGCTGATAACTTGTGATAAAAGAAAACTTGGGAGAATACTAACTTGCTCGTCGGAGTGCTGATTCTGGCATCCCCGACCGAAGTGTTTGTTCCTATTTCAAGTATCAACTCAAGGATCAAGGAAGTCTGTTTGGATCAGAGAGTATTTCCAAACCCCTTCATCACAAAAAACCATGGCCAAAACACATCTAAGGACAATAACCAAGGACCAACTTCTTTGCAAACACCTGAATAACAAAACTCACTCTCGAATAAAGTTGCGGAACACCCCCATAGACAACTCACTCTAGAATAAATTGCTGAACAACAGTGTTGTATCGAAACCACCCTGCTCCATGTCCACAGCACCTTCAGAAAAAAAAAAAAAAAAACCCACTGCCACAGCTGAACAAGACCCACTGCCATCTCCACTTTCATGGTCGGAACACAACTTATTTTTCGATCCAAACACTAAACACACCCGCTGCCAAAGCTCCTAAGATGATGAACCAAACATTGAACAACCGTTGAGACACCTCTATACATCTGGATGAAGTTCACTCCTCAAACTCCCACTAGAAGAGGAGCGCTCGAATGAAAACCAGACAGATCTGGATTGACTTCGACACCCATGTTTCCCCCTAAACAAAGCATTATACTTCTCCATAAATCTGAACCAGAGTTCACCCCTCAAACTCCTACTCACAAAGGAGCGCTCAAATGAAGATCCTAACCAAATTTGGATGTCCTCTATGCCGGTCTAACACCAACCTCCTCCTCTATATTGACCCATGTTCCAGGCATCTCTTGTTGAAAATAATACACCACTACTACAACCCCAAAGAATCATCCATATCGGGCCCTAAAACATCAAGAAATAAAGATCAACAGTAGCACACAAAGCGCACCTAGGTAAAAAAACAATGAGGGAAACAAGTTTATTAAAAAGAAAAACTAACATACAAACACAGGAAAGAGGTGGCCAGCCAACCGCCATAGCCAAAGGCGACGGCTAGCCGACCAAACGTGAGGTGAAGGTTTTTAAAGAGAGAAAATTATTATATAAACTCAAGACTTGACTTGCAATTTTAATTTTTTTTTTTTTTTTAATATGCTAAGTGAAAACCTTTTCACTTACGAGACAGTTATAATTACTTACTTTTTCATCTTATATATATATATATAATTTGCTTACATTATATTGTGCCTTCTTTCTAGTGTAAATATAAAGACAATTCAAATCGCATAACCGACATAGTAAACTCCTGAGCCTCTAGCTGTCAAATTGTCTTTTTCTTGGATCACAATCTTATAAATTTTCTCATTGTAAGAGTGGAATTTGTTGTTTAAGGTCATTATAATTTTTTTATTGGTGAAGAAGGATTAGATTATTTTACATTGTGTTTGATTTAGAGATTTGGAAAAAAAAAAATTGAAAAGAAAAAGAGAAAATATAAGTAAAATGTGAATAAAATATATTTATATTTTACTTAATTTTATACATTTTTTTTTTTCTTTTCAAATCCCTTCTTAAATCCTCAACCAAACATAGCCTTAATGAATTTTCTCTTTTGAAAATGATTGAACCATCTTATTTAAGTTCGTGACTTTTCTCGTTATTTAAGGACTTGACCATGTTGTTTAAGTTTATGACTTTTCTCATGGGATTTGTTATCTGTTTTATTTATTTTAAAAATTTTTAATCAAATTAAATTAAATCAAATCTTAAATCTCATTAGATGGGATTGACTCCATGAATCTTTCTTTTCAACTCAATGAGCTAACCCAACTAATTTAGTAACTATTTTTCTTTAAGAACTCTAACCGACATTATCAATTGAATTAAATTGACAAAAAATTCTAAAATTAAAGTTAAAATTGAGCTGATTAAAATTATCGTGACCAAAATGATACAAGGAACAAAATTTAAAAATTACCAATGCAATTTATCTTATTTTTTATTTAATTTAAGGGTGTCCTATGCACAAAAATTAAAAATTAAAAATTATAGAGGCCAAAATTATACAACAGAAAAATTCAAAGATTACTGATTTAATTTATCCTATTTTATATATTTTATTTATTTAAAGATGACCTATGCACAAAAATTATAAAAATAAACAAAATTGACACCAGACAATACGGTCACAAAGCAACGCAATCCAATTCACAATTGGACTGATGAGAAGCGATCACTTCTCATTTATGTGCTTCTTTGGTAACATCCAAAATGTTGCTTCTTGATCTTTTGACCCACTAAAATGCAAAAGGTGCCAAAAGCCAACTTGCACCGTAGCACCCAAATTAAGACGGAATCAGAAATTTACTTAAGAGGGTGCCAAGTTGGTGTCGCCTCTCACATTTTTGCACTCCATCCCCGTCAATGGATCGGACATGAATCCTAGTTTGCTGGGAATTATACAAACAATTTATAGTTTAATTTATCATTTTTGAGTCACTCCTAATAATATGATATTGAAATTAGACTTTACATGATCAAATATTTAATAAATCAAAATTTGATATTTGTCAAATATATCATTAGGAGTGATTTTTAGAGGTGATAAATTATGTATCTCAAGAATTTTTCAATTTATTTTAAAAGTAGTGTTGGAGACCTACAAATTGGACATTTTAACTCACAGTGATTAGCAAGAGAGATAAGATCCACACAATTGAGTATGTGACAAATTAAAAGTTGACATGTATTATGTTACATCATTGTAGATCAAATTGTGGGAGATTTTTTGTAAGTCTTACACATTTTTCTTATTTTAATTTGGGAGTTCGTGTCAAAATGTTTAGTGTAGTTTCTAGTTATAACTTATTAGACAAAATTAGTTAAAGTAAGCTGAAATTTTTTTAGAAATTGGGAGATGAGTGCTTTTAGCTTCTACTTTTTTATTATCAGCTTTTAACGTAAAATAATTTCCACCAAATACATAATAGATTACAACATAATTTCTAATCAATATTTCAAAAAAAGGAAAAAGAAAGAGCTCAATTTGATCATATAACCCTCAATAACAATTTAATTTTTGCAAAATTATCACCAAAAATATTAGATTTAGCAAATAGTCAATAATTACAAATCAATTTTAACATATTATGAACAGATTCAATTAATTTATAGTTACAAGACAATAGGGCAAATGCATGTGATATAGTAACTGAATCGGTCGCATGTTACGTTAATTGACTAAATCCACTGTGAATTAATTTTGAACCCGTCTGTATTATAATGTATTGACTAATACGTATTTATTTTTCATTCTCACTGATAAACTGAGATGTATTAATATTATAGGCTAAAACCACAATACATGTGATTGGTGGGATTTAAGGTACTATATCAAATGATATGATATTTTCAAATGTGATCATCGCACTATTACCAGTGAAAAACTATTACGTAAAAATTGCTAGCCATCATGGATTTCTAGCTTTTAACTTATAAGTTGACTTATTCTTTGGTAGCGGCAATGCTGGAGACCCCCAGTGGGGGTAACTCCTAGCACCCCATTTCTACGTGGGGGGCTGCCAATGGAAGAAAAAAAAAAAAGAAAAAAAAAATTGTTTTGGACCAATCAAAAGCGACCCCAGTACCCCCACTGGACTCTCATGCATTTTCCTTTTGGTTTAGTGTTGTCTTTTAGTAAACTTTTTGGTCAACATAATTTACTCTATAGGACTATCTAAATTGGATGATTCTAATTTTTTTTTTAACAATGAATTTCTTTTCGGAAAAATCCAGTAAAGACAAAAATATATAAACTTTTAAAATTTTTTTTTGCCAAATTTTAGATATTTTCTTTCTTTAGTGACTTATAAATTTTTTTTTTATAAAAAGTTGTTTTTTTTAAAAGATGATCTAGTTTGGACTTACCTTAAAATAAATAAATAAATAAAAAGTTTACTAAAAAATAAAAATTAGATCTAAAAATAAATTAGCTTATAAGTTCAGCCAAAGGAGAAGTGGCCACACTTGGGATGAAGCTTTATTATTAACTTTAATTTAGCCACGAATAATGATTTTTCCTTGGGCAAACATCTACTTTCTCTTCTTCATATTTATTTATTTATTTATGTGAGAGTTCTATTATATCATCTACCAGAAGGGGCACGCATACTACGTATGTCGACACTAATCAGGGATTTTAGTATATAGTGCGAAATATTGTTAAAAAATAGTGTTTTAGATGGATTAATATTGAGTTTTTATTTGATGATGGAATTAAGTAGTTGAAAATATCTATATATATTTAAACATTTTGTAACTAATAGCATCTAATTATGTAGAATTACTTACCCCCTATTTCAAAATTAATTTATATTCAATTAAATAAAATATATCTAAATTAAATATTTTGAAAGGGATACTTTTTCATAAATCTCTTTTCATCTACTTATGTTCCAATTCTTTTTTTTTTTTTTTTGAGTAGCAACCAAAAATAAATTTCATTAAAACACAAAAATTACAAAAGCTTGGAAAGAAATTGCATCATTGTCCAAGCTATGCATCCCAACTAGGTTGGCACCCATAGCAGAACTAATCATGTGCATTTCCAAAGCCCCAAAAAAGAGTTAGAAAGATTTCAACTCAAAACCCCTCAAACCTCAGAGACAATACAACCTTACACTCTCCTACCCAAACAAAATTTAATTTGCACCAGGTTATACATAAAATCAGTGACTAAAAAATGAAGATCCCTGGATGTGGATTGTAACCAAATTGCAAGCCTAGCAACGATAACTTTAAGTAGTTCTTCCATGTTTGGTTGGATATCTTGGAAGAGACAATCATTCCGGTGCTTCCAAATGGCAATACAACAAAAAAGACCCTTGGTGACAGACTGATTTTGTCTCCAAACATCAAATTTTCATCACTAAAGTGATCTGCGACGAAAAAAATTTGTCACCACGTTCATGGCCTATACGTCGTCGCTGAAAGTACCTGGTGATGAAAAATAGTTTCGTCGCCTATTTTTCAATTTTGGCGACGAAATGTTTCATCTCCAAATGTTGAATTTTTCATCCTCTAAAACATCAATTTCGTCACCAAAACTAAATAATATTTTATTTTAATTGTTTTTGGCGACGAAATATTTCGTCACCAAATATATTTTAGTGACAAAAGTTTTCCTCACCAATAATATGGATTAAGGTGACAAAAAAAATTCGTCCCTAAAATGAGTAAAAAATAAAATTATTCAATGACAAAAAACATTTTGTCACCAAATATTTCAATTTAGCGACAAAATATTCAATAAATGTGACGAAATCATTGTTTCGTACTATATCATTAGTGAGAAAATTATTCGTCATGTTTTTTTGAAAACTAATAGCGACATTTTTTATTTCGTCACTAATAAAAATTAAAAAATTTGAAAACGGGAATACTATTTTCTTCCAAAATTTTTTCTTTTCAATAACAATTCCCTGAGCATTTCAACAACCTGTTTCAATAAAATATCTATTACAAATCAATACAAAAATCTGTTCATTTTCATAAGCATTACAATCGAATTTTAGCACTATCCACAAAAATACAATATGAACTGCATGCGGATTATAAACATGTCTCATAATATTTACAAAGAACGTCTACTAATATCCACAAAAATATAATATCAACCGCATGCGGATTACCAAACACATCTCCTAATATCAAAAAAAAAACTTGTCTACTAATATCAATAAAAATAAAATATCAAGGGCGGATTACCAAACATGTCCTGTAATATCAACAAAAATATAAAATTTACAACGCAACCAAAATACATGTAAGGTAATATAAACAAAAACACAAAATGAGCTACTATCTACCCTCCAAATTACCAAACATGTCCATATCAAATCTCGAATCTACAAAAAAATAAAACACAAAAAAAAAAAAAAAAAACAAATTAGAAAATTATTATCTTATCCATAAAATATACAATTTAACATGCATTTTTCGAATTAGTTTTCAAATCGGGAGTTCGATGCAAGTTCCGTTAGTTTCCACAACTTACATTGGTTCCTCCCGACGTGTTTGAGGTGTTCCCTCGGCCTTCTTGTGGTTGTTACAAGATTTTGACCCCCGAAGGTCTATTTTCAAGCTTAAGTGTGAAAAAATGCAATTTTGGACTTAGTTTTCAAATCGGGAGTCCCATGCTAGTTCCGTAAGTTTTCACAACTCACATTGGTCCCTCCTGAGGTGTTTGATGTATTCCCCAGGCCGTCTTGTGGTTGTTGCACGATTTTTGCCTCCGATGGCCTATTTTCAAGCTTAAATGTCAAAAAGTGCAATTTTCGACTTAGTTTTCAAATCAGGAGTCCCATGCTAGTTCCGTAAGTTTCTACAACTCACATCGGTCCCTCCCGACGTGTTTGAGGTGTTCCTTGGGCCGTCTCGTGGCTATTGCACGATTTTAGCCTCCGATGGCCTATTTTCAAGCTTAAGTGTGAAAAAGTGCATTTTTTGACTTAGTTTTCAAACCGTGAGTCCCGTGCTAATTCCGTAAGTTTTCATAACTCACATTGGTACCTCCCAAGGTGTTTGACGTGTTCCTCGGGCTGTCTCGTGGCTGTTGCATGATTTTGGCCTCCGATGACCTATTTTTAAGCTTAAATGTGAAAAAGTGCAATTTTGGACTTAGTTTTCAAACCGGGAGTCCCGTACTAGTTCCGTAAGTTTCCACAACTCACATTGGTCCCTCTCGACGTGTTTGAGGTGTTCCCTAGGCCGTCTCATGGCTGTTGCACAATTTTGGCCTCCGGTGGCCTATTTTCAAGCTCAAGTGTGAAAAAATACATTTTTCGACTTAGTTTTTAAACCGGGAGTCCCGTACTAGCTCCGTAAGTTTCCACAACTCACATTGGTCCCTCCCGAGGTGTTTGTGGTGTTACCCAGGCCGTCTCATGGCTGTTACACGATTTAGCCCTCCGATGGCCTATTTTCCAGCTTAAGCGTTGGAAAAGTTCATTTTTTACTTAGTTTCATGCCTACGTGTTGAAATAGTGCAAATTTCAAAGTAGTTTTCAAATTGAGAGCCACGCACTAATAAAATAAGTTTGCACAATTTATGTTGCTCCGTGTCAAGGTGTTTGTGATGTTTCTCGGATCTTTACATGCATATTTCACTATTTTCCTGTGACCTTTCGCCCCTAAATGTCAAAGTGTTTTTTTTTATTCTACCCTAGTTGATTAAGAAATTTCTACTAAAGTAACATAGAAACATAATATACTAACAAAGCCTACTAATCCAATAAAATAAATTAGTAGAATGCACCGAGCTGTACACCTTGACCGGTATACCCTGACCGGGATTGATTTTGATCCACATTGATGTTTTGTCTTCATTTGCATGATATTATTCACATTAGCTAGTGATTGTTCCTACACAATTGAAATACCAATAAAAACAAGAAAAGATAACATTGTTAAGAAGAAACTTAATTTTTGACAATCAACATATATAAAACATTTTACCTTGAAGCTAGTGAGAGACTTTTGACTAAACATTTTCCAAAAATATAATCTAGCAACTCTGATAACTAAATTTCTCAATAATAATTCTTAGGCTAGTTGTTCACAATGGATGGAAAGATAAAAACATGAATATTTTATCAATACTTTAACTTCACAAATAATATACAAATACAGTTAAAATTAATTGAATTAGCTAAACTTATTTCATTTCTAAGTGTCAAGTGTTCATACACGTAAGTTTGAGATTAATTTTGAAACTGTGCTTATTCCATGAGTTTCAACAAGTCATTTATATCCTTTAATAAGGTGCTCAAACCAATTCCTGGGCATTTTCATAGCTATTAGACAAATTTTCCCTTCGAATTCCTATTTTTAAGTCTAAGTGTTCAAAAAAATACAAGTTTGAGCTTAATTCTAAAACTAGGACTCTCATGGTTGTTCTGTGAGTTTCTATGAGTTACTTTTCTCCTTATTAAGGTGTTTGAACCAATTCTTATGGCTAATTCACAATTTTGCCCTCCAAATGCTAATTTTCAAGATTAAGTGTTAAAAAAGATGGCTATTTCACAATTATGCCCTTAAAACACCTATTTTCAAGCTTAAGGTGTTATGTTTTACAATGTGTAAGGCCTTAAACCCTGCTACCTCTGTTTTAGAGTCAAGCTAAAAGCACCAAAACAATACTTAAGACCTAAACCAACAACATCAAACCTGCTATATTAGCACCCAAAGACAACAACCAAACCAACTTATTTAATTGTAGGTTGTTGACACATGTTATTCAAGTTAAATAAAATACATCTGTTTAATTAGATATTAAATTTACCTCTATTTCAATGAATTAAATTTAAACTACATAGGTAGAATTCACTAATATCATTTCGAGTAATTGAGGAGGAAGGCATTGGAAAAGATTCCAACGAATTAAATTTACCTCTATTTTGTTGAGGGTTTATTCTTACAAGACTTTGTGGAACAAAAAAATAACACGTTTTCAATGTTTCTATCTGACATTGATACCAACTTAACTTTTTTTCCCCTCTTGCAATGATAACTTGGCTATTGAAATAAAAATTAAGTATGAATAGTGAATAATTAAACATATCATCAGAGTTTTATGGACTTGATTAGCAAGCATTTCTAATTCATTATTAAAAAGAGAAAAGAATGATTAAATCAATTTTACGGATATATATATGAATATACTATGTATATATGAGTATTGAAATCAAAGAAATAGTGAAGAGAAATCGGAATGGAATGGGTACCTCGAAATGCTTGGATTTTCATAAAGACAATCGCAGCGATTGAATGGTTGTCCAGAGTGTGGCAATGATCAAAGAAAACTCCGACTCACCGTTTGCTCTCATAAAAAACATATAAAAAAACAAATATGCATAAAAAATCAAAAAGAAAAAAGAGGTAGTGTTAGATTGTTTGGTAATATAAATAAGAATAGTTTAAATAAGTTGATTATCTAAAATTTGAGAGGGGTGCTTAAAAGACCAGCCAAAGTAATTTTCATTTGTAATAACACACGATATATATATACTTAAAAATGTTCTCACCTAGTTCCCAGACCATAGATTCTTTCAGGTGGTATAGTTACTCCTGCAAGCTCTCGTAGCAACGCAACAACAAAGCAGAGGGGGAAAAACTTGTGTATGCTCTGGTTCAAGAAGGGGGGAAAAAAGCATCAGATATCGAAAGCAAATCACTTGCAAAGAAAACAGAAAATACAGTGAACAAGTACTCAATACGTAACTCAAGTATTTAAATTTGAAACTATATAGTTTTAGGCTGCACAAATTGACTGACAACATCTACTTATGAATAGCATTATTTATAATCTTCAACCAAACAACTATCTCCTAATACATTTAATAAAATACATATATACAAGCAAGTCCGTGATGAATTATAGACACATAAGCTCTAATTGGATTACTCACCCATCAGATTAATAACGCAAATAGCCATCAGTCAAATAGCTATGTACTTCAGTTAAATTGCTTATGAGTAAACTCAACCAAAATATAGTCCAATAACAAACACTAGAAACCTGTATGCTATAGACTATTATTGATAAGTAAATGCCATCGTACCTATCAAATAACCAACAAACATGTAATTCAAGTTAAGTGTGTTCAAATAGTTTAAACAATTAGAGAGAGAGAGAGAGAGAGAGAGAGAGAGAGAGAGAGAGAGAGACCAACCTTTTCTAGGTCATCACTACCTTCACCCCGATGTGAGAAACAGTCATTTAGTACATCCAGGCGATACGAAAATTGAACAAAATCCTGCCTTAAGCAACATAGTTCTTGTTGTAGTATATTATTACGACGTATTTCAAACTTAGCAACTTCTTCTACATGTTTTACTTGCTTCTTTTTAAACTTCAGTTCTTTTCTCTACATCTTCATTATAGCAGTACCAATCATGATTCCAAGAACATAGCAAATAACATCAACAAACTAATGAGAATCACTGAATAATATGGAAAAAGAAAATAGAGTAACACTCTAAATAATCAAGACTTATTGAACTTCTAAATGTAAAGTAATCTTGCAACATTAATCACCAAATGGAATACGCAGTGTCAACAAATACTTCTAAGAAGATGGCTCCTCAGATTATAAAGATCATTCCAAAACCAGTGGTTGTCTTGCACAAAGTGACATTACAAGTGTAAATAACTTAAGTCACATGATTTAGCTACTTAAAATTCTCACTTAATTAACAAAGACATCTTAATAATTGTAAAACTCAAGAAAGTTCAATCAATAGGAAAAATTACTCATTGTCTAGTCAGGTGTGTTATGAACTATAAAAAAAAAATGAAAAAAACTTTTTTCATCCATTCCCCATTAACAGTTTATTAACTAAAATTCCAAATCACCACATTATTCCTACTTTTGAACGGTACATTCCAAGTGTTGAGGGTTAATGCTGTGAACAACAAAACAATAATTGGTCATTCATTGCTTATTAGTTATTGAGTAGAATTGCTCACATCTGTGGCGTACGTGGAAAAGAAAGATTGGGAAACAAGTCAACATCAAAATCTTGTGTTTGTAATAACCAATTCTGCCTTACAAAAAGGGCATGTGAATGGGATAGAAATAAAATTAATTTAGAGGACTGTGTCCACAAATATAATAAATTATGTACAATCCATTCCAATATAGAAGCACAAATAAGAACAAATATAGTAGCATTTGCATGCAAATATGGAAAAATAAACATAGGCACATATTAAGTGCCAAAATAGTAAAGATACCAACTGCTAATGACAAGGAAAAGACATAAACACCAAAAAAAAGAAAAAAGAAAAAAAGATCCTTGAATAATTTATTAAAAAGAGAGGGATGAACATTTGAAAAAATTAAAAAGAAACATAGAAGATCAGAATAAGTTCATTAAGTAGAGTTCAAAAATATCATTACCCACATCATCAAGATCACCTCTGCTACTGTCACTATCAACTAAACAATTCATGGTTATATAAATGACATTAATAAATTCTAATTGGATAAGAATCCATCAATAGCAGTATTAACTCCACCCTAAAATCAAAGCCCTTTTTTCAATTGAAATTCCCAGATCAAATTATTATTTATTATTATTATTTTTTTGGTTCAATTGAAATCCTTCAATCAAAACCCTAGCTTCAATAGCAAGAGACAGGTGAGAGAGCTCTCAATATCATGTAAAAATCCCCAAATCAAAACCCTAATTTGTAACCCAATAATAGATTTGAAATAAATCAAGTAAAAAGCCTCAAATCAAAGCATAGAAAATCCTAATTTTTGAATTAAAAACCCTAATATTTTAACTTTGGAGAATGAATCTGTTGAATGAATACCAGCTTCTTGAATCCGAACTCAACCACTCCTCAGCAACAGCGGCGGACGAGCAAGGGTGGGGCAGCGGCGGACGAACAGAGGACAGGGCAACAAGGACAATGACTCCTCAGCTCTTCATCTTCTCTCTCTCTCTCTCTCTCTCTCTCTCTTTTTTGAAATACGTAACCAAGAGAATTGGGGCTTTTGTTTTGTTATTATTATTTTGAATTACCTCACCAAAACGACGCCGTTTTGGTAAGGTATTCATCTTCTTCAAGTGATCTTAACCCTTCGTTTACATTTTTTTTTTTTCGACGGACTAACAAAGAGCATTGCAAAAAAAAAAAAAAAAAAAAAAAAAAAAAAAAAGGTAACATACCATCATGTATAATATTACTTTTTGCCACGGTCTTGGATTTTCCGTCTCTAATAGTGGTATTTAGTCGGTGCCTTTTTTGCAATAGTCAAATGTCATTGCAAAAAAGATAATTTCGCAACAATTTTTTTAGCCGTCGCAAAAAGTTACTTTTTGCAAAAAGTTACTTTTTGCGATGATTTTGAAACTGTCTCAAAAAATTCCGTGTCAAAAGCCTAATTTTCTAGTAGTGGTGGGAGAATACTTGTGAGGATGCGGCGGTGGTGATCTGCGGGTGGCGATGGTGGTGGTGGGAGTGGTGGGGGGGCGGTGGCGAACGATGCTGGTGGTGTGCGCTAAGGTGAGGTGATGTAGGGTGAGGTTTGGTGGTCAAATCTGTGTGTGAGAAGAAGAACTGATATATCTAAGGCACCAATATATTCATTTCCCTCTAAAAACTTTTAGCAACTAAACCATTTATTTTGTGACAAAATTATTTCCTCACTAAAAGATAAAATTATTAGCCACGAAAATAGTTTTCTCACTAAATAATATTAAATTATTAAAAATTATTGACGATGAAAATATATTTGTCATTAATAATTTTATTATTGGTGACCAATTTTTTCCTCACCAAAAGTCTGAAAATTTTGGCACCATCCGAAAAATTAGTGGGAAAATTTTTAGTGACAAAAAACATATAAATAATGACGAAAAATAATTTTATCACCTAATTTTTTTATTATATATGTAGATTGGTGACGAAATTTTATTTTTATCTCTAAAAATGGTACATTTGGAGACGAAAAATTATTTTCTTCACTAAAAGGTATGCCTTTCGTGACAAAATTTATTTTCGTCATTAGTTTTTGTCTCCAAAGACACCTTTTGTTGTAGTGTGGACCAGAGAGCCACCAAAGGGATAGCATTCCAAATTCCTTTTTCAGCTTTCATGAACTTGTTCCCAGCCCACCACTGCAGTAACCCGTCAACAGTTTGAGGCACCACCTAATGAGCTCCCCACCATTGCAGGAGGAGAGTAGTCCAAACTCTCCAGATCATAGGACACCAGATAAGCACATGCTCAACTGTTTCTTGTTCAGCTTTGCAGAAAATACATACAGTGACAACACTATTATCCAGCACTCCAATTCTGTGCAAGAACACTGATGTTTTTACTTTATGCTTCCATGCGAGCCATCCAAAAAATTGAACTTTAGGTGGGAGGTACTTGATCCACACCAATCTGCTAGAACTCTTGGCTTCACCATGCTCTAAATCAGGGTGATTGTATAGGGTTGAGACAAAGGATTGATCTGATTTGGTTGCTAACCAGACTACTTTGTCTTTTTCAAGCAGATTCAAAACAGGACCAGGTCTAATAAAAAGGTTAAGAGTGAGGAGCTCTTCTTGTTCCCATTGAAATAAAGCCCTTCTAAAGCTGATCACCCAATTTTCAGAGTTACCTCTTTTGTCAGCATAAACTTATGTTCTATTTAGTCCATATTATTTTCTTATGTTTCAATAAGTCCTATGTGTGACATAATTATCAAAATAACCCTAATAATAATATTCATATTTACAGTGTGAATGTTCTGTGATGTGAATGTTCACACCATCAATGTAAATGTTAACACGTCAATATGAATATTCACATGTCAATGTAAATATTCACATTGTAATATTTGAATGTTCACATCACCAAATTACTAACCTTTCGAAAAATAGTTGTAAGGGTATAAATGTCCATAAAATACCTTAAATATGATAATTATGATTTGGTAAATCAAATGTCTTAATAATAAGACTTATTAGAATACAAGAATATCTTATGGACTAATTGGAATATAAACACTTGAAAAAATATTTTCTAATTAATCTCCCATTTTGAATTTTAAGGTTTTATAGTAAAAAATAGTTTATAATTTTATATATTTCAAATAATGAGAAAATAATTTATTAGATTTATTATTGATTTAGAAAAAAAAAAAGGAACTTTATTAATGAAATTATGTAATACAAAACATCAATAACACATGATCAATGGTTTAAAATTCGAATAATTACAAATACACTCTTGAAGTTTGTTTAAAATACGAATTATGTCCTGTGATTTGGAAAATTACAAATACTCCCTTGTTAGAATATTTTATTTAACAGAATTGACTAAAAAAATAAAATTCATAACTGCTCTCTTATAAAATGATAAAACTACATGAATTATTAATTAAAATAAATTTTTTGACAACATTAAAAACTGTTATTTGACTTGATATGATTCATTAATAAAATGGGTAATTTATTATAAAATTAAAATTTTCAAAAAACAGAATATAATTTCTAAAACTATAAAAAATAAATCATATTTTAAACAAACTTTAAATGGATATTTGTAATTTACTCTTTAAATTATTTTCCACAAAGAGGGCAAAGTCCTTTCAGTTTAGGTTGTTTAGAATTCTACGCCTTTGAAGCAAATCAGCAACTTTTTAACTCTCTCACTCTAAGCCACTTGAAAAGTTGAACCCTATGATGGTGGTTTGTTTTTAGAATCAGGTTAGGTGAGATTGTGACTATAGGAATTAATAGTAAAAAAATTGTTGTTTAATTTTGATTGATTTTATGAAAATTGAGAGTTTTTATTTTTATTTTTATTTTTTATTTTTTTTTACTTTTAGTGACTTTTTTTTAATAATTGAAGTAAATTTTTTACTTTATATATGTACTTAACTTAGGTGCACTAAAAAGTAAAATATTTATGAAAAATATATTTAAAAAATTCAATAAGTACAAAACGATACGAAAATATATTGAATATATATATATATATATATTTTGTATTTGTTGAATTAAAAAAATCATAAATATTATACCTTTTAAGTGTATCTAAATTAGGTACATTTAAAAAATAAAAAAATAATTAAAGTTCTAAATTTTTTAATAAAAATAAAAAAAATACAAAAACAAAAAACTCAATTTTATGAAACCAAACAAGGTTAGTGAGTAGATTAAGAAAAATTGTATTTTTTTGATAACAACCTGACTATTAAGAATTCTTGTTAGTTTTGTTATTGAAGGTTGCTCTTAGCACCTACTTAATTTCTTTAAATCTTTCATTTTTTTGAACTTCCACCCTAAACCCTAAATTTTAATAAGATTTCTTTGAACACTCTATTTAATACAATTTTACTCATATTCATAATACCGTCACACCCAAGTGCATATTACCTAATTTTAAACACCCTTTTTTCTTCTTCTTCTTTCAATAAACGATGAACAATTAAGAGATGATTGAGAACAATAAACGCTGGTCTCCCTTGTTACCTTGAACAACGGTATCTCAGTCAAAAATCTCTTTGAAAACCTCTTTGATGGTCTCTTTTTTCTTTTCTCAGGTAACCTCAAACTCCCCATCACACACACACACACACACACACACACACACACACACACACACACACACACAACATATATATATATATATATATTTGTTTATTTTGGGGGAAAACCCTCTATACAAGGGGTTGTAGAGGGAAAAATCCTCCAAAATGGAACCGTTCGGCATTCCAATGCCGAACAAAATGTTTCTATTCAGTATTGTATTACTGAACTAAATGTTTTTGTTCAACACTATATTACTGAACAAAACCTTAACAGTTAGCAAATCAATACTGAACCGAAAACGACCTAGAATTGTAAATATAAGATAGATAAACTTATCAATGTAACAATAACATCATCAGAGTTGTTGTCATCGTCCTCCATTACTTTACAAGTATTAACGAATGGTGAAAACAACCACAAATGTAGAAACTCAAAATTTGTAATAGGATTGTTTGCAATGTTAACTGATTTAGAATACCAAACACATTTGAAATTACCAAACAAAACGTTAACTAATTAGGTGGTTTCAAATGTTTTCATTGAAGATGAATATGTGACTTTAGGATGATGAATAGGGTCAGTGTTTAAGTTAGTAAGAAATACGTATAGATGGGGATAGAGGTGAGTGTATAATATTGTAGAGTGTCATTTTAATTGTTTTCATTTGGTGAGTGGGTGTTCTATTAAAAGTTGACCTTTAATGTAATTTTATTTCATGATATAATTGTAATAAATAAAAAAAATAAAAAAAAGAGAAGTGAGAATTGATGGATCCAAGGAAATCAAGTAAGTACTAATAGCAACACTCTTTGTCATTCTATTATGAGATTAATTATATAAAATTTCATAAATATCCTTGGTGTTTTGATATATTTTAATATTAAAATTATATTTTATAGATATATATATATATGTTTTGATACTATATTATTTTAACATATTATTTTTGTTGATATATTTTTTTAGTATAAATATATTATTATACTATAATATTTTAATATTAAAAATTAGTTTTATATTAAATTATTTTTATAAAATAAAGAATAAAATAATCATTTCATCTCTAATTCCATTAGATTGGGATTATTAATCCTCTCACTAAAAAGTATTTTTAATCCCATGATATTAGTCCTATAACCATTTCTCCGAACAAATATAATTATGATAAATGTTGCCTCCTTATTAATCCAATCTCCTACTTCATCACTCAAACCGGAAAACTTAGGAGAAAAGGGAGCATAGAAACTGCTATCAGAAGTTGTTGATTTCATTAGCATGATTGTATGTGTGGTTTCTTGAAGGCTAGTGACTTGCTGTTGTATTGTGCAGAGGTGTATTTGCAGTTGTGGGTATCTCACTGGTCTGGTTTGGTGTTGGTGAAGAGGGGTTGTTGCTACTGTAGGGTTCATGCTGCTGGTTTGTTGGAGGGATATGTTGATTGGAAGAGTTTGTGCTACTGGTCAATCAGTGCTTGAGGTGAACAGTGAGTTTCTAATTTTTCTGGTATTTCTGCTTTGTTGCTGGTTTGTCTGCTGGGCAGTTTTGCTGTCAGGTGGATACGTGCTGCTACTAATGGTTACTGCTGCTGATTGTTGCTGCTACAGTGTTGTTTTTGGTGCTATGTTGTTGTGATGTTTTTGGTGGTGATTTGTCATACTTATTGTTGTTTGTGTCTTGGTTTTGAAATCAGAGTTTAGTTTTGTGGTGTGGTGTTTTTGCCAACTATTTGTTTGTTTTTGCGCTTTGGTTGGCATTTCACCAACTTCTGATGGGGTGCTAGCAAGGAATTGGGCGGGCATTGTTGGAAATAATGGTTTTATATAGGCATATTTTTTAACTCAATATTGGGTGGACCCCAAACGTCTTTTGGGGTGGGTCTGAAAAGGTGAAGTGGTGAGGACAGAACGTCAAAACCATTTATGAGTGAATGAGAAGATGACGTCGTTTTCGAGTTTAACATTAATTTTTTAGATAAAATTCTTTTGAATTTTTTCAATAAAAATTATTGTGAGAATTTAATTTAATTCTAAATTCAAATTTTTGATTCCTAAGTGGTTTCTTAAAATTTGTAATTTTAGAATTTAATTTAATTCTAAATTTAAATTTTAGGTTCCTTAAATGTTTCCTAAAGTTTAAACCTCTTCATTTATTTATTAAACTATTTCAATAATTTAATATATATATATTTATATATATATATATATATTTAAATGGTTTATTTTATAAAGGGCCAACAGTTCTTTAACTGTTACACCTTGGCAACCTTTTTCAAGTTGTTTGAAATATAAGCAACGGTCAGATTCTTTTTTCAAACAAATCTGTTCATTTGAATAAAGGCACCTGTTGACCACTTTTCATATCTGTTCGGGTTGTCCTAACTGTTATGAAGTTGCCTATATATTAATCCTTTTTCCAGCAGTCGGGGGTAATCCAAAAAATTCAGTCAAGTTGTCTCATTACTGTCCATTTTTTCTTTTAGTGAATTATTCTTCATATATAATTTTAGGAATAAATATTCAGAGAGATAGAATACAGGTTTGGTTCGCCGAACAAATTTATTTGAAGTGCTTCTATAAATTTGTGAAGATCATTGTATCCTGGGAGATAGACGTCATTCAACCGTAAGCACCGTAGCGGGGCAAATCTGTCTTAAGGACAGAGTATCACACACTCGACTTGGTCTTGTAATTTTTATTTGGTTCAAGAAATAAATTCGGTATGTTATTTAATTATTTTGTTTGATTTATTTCAGCTCTTTTTATTTACACAGAAGATTGTTCTAACAATCTTAAGACAGATTCGAATTATTCTGTTTACAGAATTTTTCGTTTGTTTCCCTTTTTCTTTCTTCGTAAATAATTTCGAAAGAAAATTATTTTCTGTGGATTTACAAAATAATATTCTGGTTAGAAAAACAAATAGTGATTATATGCTATTTGACAGATAGTAGTAATATACTGTCTCTTTTATTTGACAACAACTAGTAGTACGATACTGGTGTCATTAACAATTCAGAATATATTTTTGTGGAATTTTTTCAGAAATTAATTTTGGGTTTTAGAAATTATTTTCTGTGTTTTCTTTAATTAAAATTCTGTTTCAGTATTTTAATTATTGGAGTGTAACAAAAGATTTATTTTTTGTGTGAAATTAATTTGGTTAAATAAAATTTTATTTTATTTCCAAATTAATTGGAAAAATAAAAGTTATATTTTTATTTCTTTTATTTTACAGAATTTAATTTCTTGTGTGGAATTAATTTGGTTGAATAAAATTTTATTTTATTTCCAAATTAATTGAAAAATAAAAGTTATATTCTTATTTCTTTTATTTTTACAGAATTTAATTTTCTGTGTGGAATTATTTTGGTTAAATAAAATTTTATTTTATTTCCAAATTAATTGAGAAAATAAAAGTTATAGTTTTATTTCTTTTATTTTCTGTGTGGAATTAATTTGTTTAAATAAAATTTTATTTTATTTTCAAATTAATTGGAAAATAAAAGTTACATTCTTGTTTCTTTTATTTTTACAGAATTTAATTCTGTGCATTTGGTTTAATTTTCTGTATAGTGTAAATTCTAATTGTAATTTTGTTTTATAAATTAGAATTGATGGCTACAGAAACAAATGCCCAAACTAGTACTACTGTGGTGGCTGCAATGACGCCAACCCCCTCTCCTGTGGTGACAGTGCCAATAAATCATGGAGAAAAGCCGGAGAAGTTCTTAGGAACTGACTTTAAAAGATGGCAACATAAAATGTTATTTTATCTTACAACTCTGAATCTGGCTCGTTTCCTCCGTGAAGATGCTCCTATCCTAAAAGAGGATGAAACCGACCGATAAGTGGTTGTTGCGGTTGATGCTTGGAAACATGCCGATTTCCTTTGCCGAAATTACGTCTTGAATGGACTTGACAACACATTATACAACGTCTAGAGTTCAATCAAGACAGCAAAAGAACTTTGGGAATCGTTGGAGAAAAAGTACAAAACGGAAGATGCCGGCTCAAAGAAATTTGTGGTTGGCAGATTCTTGGATTTTGTTATGGTTGATTCAAAAACTGTGATCAGCCAAACTCAAGATTTCCAACTCATTCTGCATGACATTCACACAGAAGGCATGTCTCTCAATGAATCCTTCCAAGTTGCAGCCTTAATTGAAAAATTACCCAAAGGTTGGAAGGAATTCAAGAACTATCTTAAACACAAGCGCAAAGAAATTTCTATGGACGAGTTAATTGTGCGTTTAAGGATTGAGGAAGACAACCGCAATTCTGAAAAGCGGGCTGGTAAGAATCCTATGGAGTCTAAAGCAAATGTGGTGGAACATGCTTCTAAAACCAAGAAACGTAAGTCTTCTAGAGAAAGTTCATCACAAGGCTCTAAAGGGGGGGATAATAAAAAGTATAAGTTTAATGGAAAATGTTATATCTGTGACAAAGAGGGACATCGGGCCAAAGATTGCCGTAGTAAAGGCAAAAGCAAAAGAAGAATAAGCAAGAAGCCTGCTCAAGCCCATATGACTGAAGTGGACAAGATTTCTAATGGTGTAGATGACATCAATCTTTTTGCAGTTGTTTCCGAGGCAAATCTTGTCGGAAATCCTAAAGAATGGTGGGTGGACATTGGTGCTACTCGCCATATTTGTGCCGACAAAAAGATGTTCACATCTTATTCTTCAGTGGACAATGGTGAACAACTCTTTATGGGCAACTCCTCAACTTCCAAAGGTGGAGGACAAGGAAAGATTGTACTCAAGATGACATCAGGAAAGGAACTCACTCTCAACAATGTGCTGTATGTACCGGACATTCGCAAGAATTTAGTTTCCGGATCTTTGTTGAGTAAGAATGGGTTTAAGCTAGTTTTTGAAAGTGACAAGTTTGTACTTACCAAAAATGGGATGTATGTAGGAAAATGTTACATGTCTGATGGCCTTTTCAAGTTAAATGTAATGACTATTGTACCCTCAGTTATTAATAATAATACATCTTCTTCTTACTTGCTTGAGTCTTCAAATTTATGGCATGGTAGACTAGGACATGTTAATTATGGATCTATATGTAGATTAATTAATATAGAATGTTTACCTAAATTTGATATTGATTTAAATCATAAATGTGAAATTTGTGTTGAGGCAAAATTATTTAAAACTCCTTTTCATTCAATTGAAAGAAGTACGGAACCGCTTGAATTAATTCATAGTGACATTTGTGATTTTAAATTAATTCAAACCAGAGGTGGAAAAAAGTATGTAATCACTTTTATAGATGACTATACTAGATATAGTTATATTTATTTAATTCGAACCAAGGATGAAGTTTTGGAAACTTTCATTCAATATAAGAATAAAGTTGAAAATCAACTTGGTAAGAAAATCAAGAAACTTAGAAGTGATAGAGGTGGTGAATATGAATCACCTTTTGGTGAATTTTGTAAAGAATATGGAATAATTCATCAAACCACCACTCTTTACTCACCTCAGCAAAATGGAATTGCTAAAAGGAAAAATAGGACTTTAAAAGAAATGATGAATGCTATGTTAATCAGTTCTGGATTACCTCAGAACTTGTGGGGGGAAGCAATACTTTCTGCTAATTATATTTTAAATAAAGAACCCCGAAAGAAAGTGAATCAAACACCTTATGAATTGTGACATGGAAGAGTACCATCCTACAAATATTTAAAAGTGTGTGGGTGTTTGGCTAAAGTGGCTATTCCTAGTCCTAAAAAGATTAAGATAGGTCCTAAGACCATTGATTGCATTTTTATTGGTTATGCCAAGAATAGTAGTGCATATCGGTTTTTGATTAAAAAATCAGAACATTCCGAAATGCATGTAACTACTATTATTGAATCTCGGAATGCATCTTTCTTTGAACATGTATTTCCAAAGAAGACTGGACAAGAGACTAGTACTAATAAAAGATCTTTTGATGCTATTACTAGTCAGGATCAAGAACATGATCAAGAACAATAATTAGATCAAAATGAGGAAGAGGAACTTAGGCGTAGTAAACGTGCTAGAACCTCAAAATCGTTTGGTCCAGATTTTCTAACATATTTGTTAGAAAATGAGCCTTTAACTTTTAAAGAGACTATGTCCAGTCCTGAAGCTCCGTTATGGAAAGAAGCTGTCAACAGTGAAGTTGAATCCATCTTGCAAAATCACACTTGGGAATTAGTTGACTTGCCACCAGGTTGTAAACCTCTTGGGTACAAGTGGATTTTCAAAAGAAAATTGAAAACAGATGGATCAATCGACAAATACAAGGCAAGACTTGTAGTCAAAGGTTTTAGACAGAAAGAAGGTCTAGATTACTTTGACACATACTCACCGGTTACTAGAATAACATCCATTAGAATGCTAATTGCCATTGCATCTCTATACAATCTAGAAATTCATCAAATGGATGTTAAAACCACTTTCTTAAATGGTGAGTTAAATGAAGAAATTTACATGGAACAACCAGAAGGGTTTTCTGTTCTAAGGAAAGAAAAGAAAGTGTGTAAATTGGTTAAATCATTATATGGTTTAAAACAAGCGCCAAAGCAATGGCATGAGAAATTTGATAAGGCAATGATGTCAAATGGTTTTAAAATTAATGAGTGTGACAAATGTGTTTATGTTAAAAACACAAGCAAAGGTTATGTCATTGTATGTCTTTATGTAGATGATATGCTCATCATAGGTAGTAATAATGACATGATTAAAACTACCAAGAAAATGTTGAATAAACATTTTGACATGAAGGACATGGGCATTGCTGATGTAATTCTTGGTATGAAAATTACCAAAACATCAGAAGGTTATACTTTGTCACAATCTCATTACATTGAGAAAATACTTGACAAATTCAGCAAAGATGATGATCATCTTGCTAGAACTCCTGTAGATGTTAATTTGTATCTTTCTAAGAATATACAGGAAAGTATTTCTCAATTAGAGTATGCCCAAATTATTGGAAGCTTAATGTACTTGATGAACTGCACTCGCCCAGATATAGCTTATGCAGTAAGTAAATTAAGTAGATATACGAGTAATCCGGGAGTAGAACACTGGAAAGCAATTATAAGGGTTCTTAGATATCTCCGATTTACTCGTAACATTGGGTTGAATTATACTAGATATCTAGCAGTACTTGAAGGATACTGTGATGCAAATTGGATATCAGATACTAGAGACTCGAAGTCCACCAGTGGGTATGTCTTTACTCTTGGTGGGGCGGCTGTATCTTGGAAATCTTCCAAACAGACTTGTATTGCTAGGTCTACTATGGAATCTGAATTCATAGCCTTAGACAAAGTAAGGGAAGAGGCAGAATGGCTTTGCCACTTCCTTGAAGATATTCCAATTTGGCCAAAACCGGTGCCTGCTATATGCATACATTGTGATAGTCAATCAACAATTGGTAGAGCACAGAGTCATATGTATAACGGTAAGTCACAACACATTCGTCGTCGACATAACACCGTAAGACAACTACTCTCTAATGGAATTATTTCCATAGAATATGTTAAGTCTAAAGACAACATAGTGGATCCACTAACCAAAGGGTTAGCAAGAGAGTTAGTTGAGAATTCATCGAGGGGAATGGGACTAAAGCCTATTAAATAAGAGTTACTAAAACGGCAATCCAACCTAGTTGACTGGAGATCCCAAGATCTAGGTTCAAAGGGACAACCGAGTTGTGAATGACTCAGAAGGATCACTGGGGAGTCTAACTCCTACCAATTTCTTTGATGAAATAGTGATGTCTACAGCGTTAAAGGTTAAGTAAAATTTTAATGATTCTTATATCTAGGTAAACCTAGTGGAGTATGGCAGGATACTCTTCATCAGAATCACCTATGTGAACTGGGCCGGTTCTGTGAGATTTGTGAAGGGTTACAATTCTCTAGAGCACTTATGAAGACCAAGTTGTTCAGGGCCAAAATGAACACAATAGTGAGAACTAAACTGTGTCTGGGAATATACTGTGTGAGTTCTATTGTCTTGGTTTACACAAATGGCTGAACAGTTCAAGACATCATGTTCACTGGTTAGCTAGTAAATCCGATAGTGTCTCACAAGGGAAGGTTCAAAGCCAAAAGCTACCTATCCTTTGCAGAATATTTTCAATTTCTAAACTCTCTAATTAGATCATGTTGTTGCATTTTCTCTCCGTCAAATTCCATTCATGTGGGGGATTGTTGGAAATAATGGTTTTATATAGGCATATTTTTTAACTCAATATTAGGTGGACCCCAAACGTCTTTTGGGGTGGGTCTAAAAAGGTGAAGTGGTAAAGACGGAACGTCAAAACCATTTATGAGTGAATGGGAAGATGACGTCGTTTTCGAGTTTAACATTAATTTTTTAGATAAAATTCTTTTGAATTTTTTCAATAAAAATTATTGTGGGAATTTAATTTAATTCTAAATTCAAATTTTTGATTCCTAAGTGGTTTATTAAAGTTTGTAATTTTAGAATTTAATTTAATTCTAAATTTAAATTTTAGGTTCCTTAAATGTTTCCTAAAGTTTGAACCTCTTTCATTTATTTATTAAACTATTTCAATAATTTAATATATATATATATATATATTTAAATGGTTTATTTTATAAAGGGCCAACAGTTCTTTAACTGTTACACTTTTGCAACCTTTTTCAAGTTGTTTGAAATATAAGCAACGGTCAGATTCTTTTTTCAAACAAATCTGTTCATTTGAATAAAGGCACCTGTTGACCACTTTTCATATCTGTTCGGGTTGTCCTAACTGTTATGAAGTTGCCTATATATTAATCCTTTTTCCAGCAGTCGGGGGTAATCCAAAAAATTCAGTCAAATTGTCTCATTACTGTCTATTTTTTCTTTTAGTGAATTATTCTTCATATATAATTTTAGGAATAAATATTCAGAGAGATAGAATACAGGTTTGGTTCGCCGAACAAATTTATTTGAAGTGCTTCTATAAATTTGTGAAGATCATTGTATTCTGGGAGATAGACGTCATTCAACCGTAAGCACCGTAGCGGGGCGAATCTGTCTTAAGGACAGAGTGTCACACACTCGACTTGGTCTTGTAATTTTTATTTGGTTCAAGAAATAAATTCGGTATGTTATTTAATTATTTTGTTTGATTTATTTCAGTTCTTTTTATTTACACAGAAGATTGTTCTACCAGGCATATTGGTGCCAACCTAGTTGGGATTGGTATGTCTCGCTATGATGCCTTTTGCACCCATCTTTGTTCTTTTCTTGATGTAATGAGATCTTTTTTCATCAATAAAGATTTTTTTCGTTGATCCAAAAAAAAAAAAAAAAAAAAAAAAAAAAAAACCAGACACGTCAAGCGATACTTACTTCTCCAAATCTACAAGATGTCATTCTCTTGACCCATTAATACCTCAACCCAACTATACAAAGAAAAAATAAAACTTTTTGATGGCCCACATTTCAAACTACTCATCATTTATGTTTTCATTTAAGAAGTTTAAAATTGACTATTACATAAACAAATTAAGTTTAAATATATTTTTTAAAACTCAATGATTTTCTGAACTAGACTCAATAAATTTATTTATACCATATTAAAAATATGCTACTCAAGTTCCACTTAATTTTTTTGGGATAAATTTAGCATTTATATGTTAGTAATAGTTAAATTATAACACAGATCAATATCGTTTCATAGACGCCAACTTGAAATCTTATCCTGTTACTTTAGTGCCCTCTCCATAACTATTTAGACTAAAGAATAAATAAATAAATAAATAAATAAAAAAGTTCAACTTGATTGACTTGGTCTATAGCTCAAGTGATTATAAAAGGACACTTTGGTGTTAGTGAGGTAAGGTTTAGTCAATGAAATAACACCAATCTATTGTGCTCACCTAACTCTACTAATTTATTAACACTTTACCATATGACAAAAAGAAGTAAAATAAAAGTTTGATTTAATTAAAATTGGTATGACTCCGAAAAATAAAACAAAAAAACATACCGGCTTTTTTACAATAACCCAAATAAATGAAATGTTAGAATCATAAAAGAAGCAAATCGTTATATATTCAAATTGGGAAATGATACGATACACACCTAAATGTGTATTATATGTACCTTAATTATGATTTTTGTGATATTTGATTATGATTTATTATGGTGTTAGTTATAATTCATTATGATATTAGTTATGGGGAAATGTTTGGGATCCCCTTTGGGGATGACCCCCATGCTCCCAAAGTGATCATGACTTTCTATGTATGTGTGAAACCCACTCATGTATGTGTGGGGTCCACATCATGAGTGGTCCAGATTTGTGGGGGTCTTAATCATTACTCATTAGTTATGACATTATTTTGATTGTGATCCAAAAACTCTTTGGTTGTATCTTATGTAATGTTTAGTTATAACTCAGTCTTATTAGTTATGACTCTCATATGATTGAGTTATGATAATTGTGCTAATCAAACACACAAGTATCATAACTTGCGTATGGTATACACCCTTTTGAGGGTTACAACCGTTGTGGTAGTTATGACTGATTGCGATGTTAGTTATCACATTATTTTAATTATGACCTAAAAGCTCATTAGTTATACCTTATGTAGTGTTTAGTTATAACTCAATTTTTTTTTTTAATAGTTATGACTCCTATAGGATTGAATTAAAACTTTTGTAATAATCAAATCTACAAATATCCTAACTTGCATATGGTACCCAACTTTTTGCGAGTTACGACATTTGTGGTCTTTGGTTATGACCTATTGTGATGTTAGTTATGAGTCATTATGACATTGATTATAATATATATATATATATATATTCTTTTTTAGTTATGATTCAAAAAATTTTACTTATGCCTTATGTGGTGTTTGGTTATAAGTCTTTTTTCTTTTTTTCTTTTTTTGTGACTATAGCAATCTCGGTTTTACCCCGACCTTTATTGTATTTCAGACTCAGGTTCCGTAATTGTTTGTTGTTGTCTATGTCTTGTTTCTTCCCTTTAATTCTTTAAATTTGAATTTTGGGGTTAGTTGGGCGAGTTTGGAATAGGTTAGTTGTCTATTGGTGCAAATGGTTGTTGCCCAGGTTTTGGCTTCATTGCTCGAGCGAGGCTTTTTGCGTTCGAGCGAGCCTTGGGCATTTGCTTCTTCGATCAAGTGAGGGTTGAGAGTTCTCAAGTTTCTTTCTTAGATGCAGCTTTCGCTCGAGTGAGAAATTTTGCGATCAAGCAAGACGCGTGTTATTTGTTCGTTCGCTTGAGCGAGAACTCTTGCACTCGAGCGTGCGTCTACGTTGGTGGCAGACCTCAAGCTTTGCATTGTGCGCTCGAGCGACGCTTCTTGCGCTCGAGCGAGGCCACTTGTTGTGTCTGGTCACTTGAGCGACAACTCCTTCACTCGAGCGAGCCTTGCACATATTAGTTCGTAGCAGCGTGATTTTTTTATCACTTTTTGGTCCCTTCTTCACTCAAAACCCTAGATCGATTGCCTCTCTTTCTACAAATACTCCTTGATCTAGAGTCCTTCTACCCTACTTCCTTTGTAAAAAGGGTGGGGTATCGCGTGGGCTTCCTTTTGATACGAAAAAGTTCAAGTTTGGAGCATCTTCAAGTTTCTCCTTCTTTCTCTTTGAGCTTCTCCATTTGAGGTAGGAATAATCTACTCTTTAATATGAGTTTTGACCTAGACATTTGTCATTTTTGCATAAATAGTAGAGTTGGGGAGTTTGTGTGAGGTTAGGGTTGGGTTTTGGTTTTGGTTTGTGAAAGAGGGGGTTTTCTATTTGGGGTTCCATATGTATATGTGAGGTCTTGGAAATGGGGTTATTTGTGTATAATGGGTAAAATCTAGCATTGGGTGTAACATTTGGGAAATAAGGAAAAATGTCGTAGTTTGAATTAAATAAACTATTTTGTATAAATAGTGAAATTAATGTAGAAATATGAAATTGGTTTGCGAATTATGAAATTGGGAGAAATATGATTAAATGGTGTAGTTGGATTGGTAAATCACTCACCTATGGAAAATTTGATAAATTATCTATTGATAGATTTATTTATCTGTTTAGAAATATCTGCTTTGGGCTAGCGGTGGAGGATAGCTATGATTGTTATAGAAAATGCATGAGGATCAGGAAAATTGAAACTAATCAATTGTATTATGTCATTGAATATGACGGTTTGAGTAAATCATTGAATATGTGAATTGATGAGTCATTGTATATAACAACGTGTTTAAATACATTGTATATGTATCTTTGAATGGGAGGAGATAGGGGATGTACCCCATTGTTTGGGAGGAGATAGGGGATGGACTCCATTGATAATTAAGTTGGTCGGAGTGTCTAGGGTGAAAGTCCCGAAACCTTATATATTTATGAGTGTCGGTTCCCTCGGATATGATTCCATAAAATGGCAAGAAATAGAAGTGTTGGATTGATGAATACATTGAATTCTAAACCATTGAGTTGAAATCTCATTTTGGTTGTTTTGATAATTATGGATTTGGTAAATAGATTTACCCGAAATGGATGATTGGAAATAAATTGAGTTATGGTTATGTATATTGAATCATCACGGAAATAATGGGTATGTTTGGTTTGATTTTGGGAGATGAGTTTTAGAGATAAAAGGTACGAAAAGTTGTTTGGTTTGGTTTTTTTCAAAAGATGTTTTGGAAAATTATTTTGAGATAGAGTTTTAAAAAAAAGTGATTGATTTGATGTGTATGAGAGAGAGATTTGTTTGGAAAACTTGTAAACCAAACAAGTTTTGAGAAATTTTTTTGAGAACATTTGTTTGGTTTGATTACTTTTGAAAATTTATTTGTAGAGAATTTTTCTCAAAATTTTTTGAGAAATTCAAACCAAACAAGGCCAATATGTGTCGATTAAGAAATATCCCACATTTATCTGATGCTTATGCCTTAGTTATTTCTCATATATTGTGTAGCATATCTCTACTGGGTTTTGACTCACCCTACTGGGGACACCATTTCTAGGTACAAGCGATGTGCCGCCTCCAAAGGCATAGCTTGGAAGGTCAAGGGGCTGAAAGCTCCATCTTTTGCTATTTTGTTTTGTGTTAAGTGTAAATTCAAGCCAATGGCTTTATATGTAAAAGAGTTAGGACTCTTCTTTTGTTGTAACCAAGTGACCACTTGGAAAGATGTAAGCCCGTAGGACACTTATTCTGTTGTTAACATTTAGAAACTACATGTAATATCTTTTGTAATACAGACTTTGATGAATGAAAATGTAGCATTTCTATTATGTTTATAATTCTTATGACTGGTTGATTTATATAAATTTTTGAGGGTGTTACAACTTAGTATCAGAGCGTACCGGGTTTAAATACTTTGGGTACATAGGAAGTGATTAGTACCACAATGGGTTTGTTTTGCTGTTTAGAGACTTAAGTATGATGCTATGTGCTTATGTGATAATTTGTTTATGTGACTATATGGGTATGAAATTTAGTTTCTAGTATGTTGATCGGGTCTATGGGTTTCTGGGAGTCTCGTTGGAAAGGCACTTGATCACTGCCGTTTCTAACTGGAACTCTAGCAACGCCACAGGATGGTCATTATCCGAAAATGAAATTCGTATATGTTTGTGTGATTATGTACTTATGTGGAGTGAATTACAGTTGTCCATTGTATTAGGACACGAGTGAGATAGCTTCGGCACATTTGTGCATGTACTAATCTCTTTGTTACCTTTATTAGGATGTTAGGACAAGGTTGTGGTGGTAGGCGTGGTAGGCCTAGGAGGTAGGAGATGCCTATATCGGATGAGATTCTGGCGCAGAAGGAAGGAGTGGGTCAGGCCAATGTAGCCGAACCAGTTGGTTAGTAGGCCATGGATGCCTTAGCCCGTGAAATGGCCGGAGCATTGAGGGAATCTATGGACATTCTTAGGGCTGAGAATCAAGTCTAGGCCCAAGTAGCTGAAGCAGGGCCGTCTTTTCTGAAGAGGGAGTTCTTCCAGTCGAATCCGGATGAATTTTTGGGAGATCCTAAGGAGCCATTGAAGGCTAATGAGTGGCTTGAGCAGATGATGAAAATGTTTGAGATGCTCGGCATCGAAGACGGAGGTTTGAGGGTGACCTTGGCGTCCTTTCAGCTGAAGGGAGACGCGGGTCAGTGGTGGAAGTATGCACGAGGGCGCATTGGAGGGACTTGGGAGGCCTTTGTTGAAGCCTTCCAAGACAAGTACTTACCTGCTACGGTGAGGGAGAAGTTGAGAGATTAGTTCTCCAAGTTGGGGCACACCAGTGGTCGAGTTTGAGGCTACATTTACTAGTTTATTGAGGTTTGCACCAAAGTTGGTGGCGACTGAGGAGCGTAGGTGTTTGGAGTTTGAGAAGAGACTGAGGACCGGACTCATGTTCAGAGTTGCTAGGTCCATGATTAGAAACTACAGACGCCTTGTAGAGGCTGCAGCCTATCTTGAGACTATTATGCATGCAGAGGAGGAGAGGATGAGGGGCTCTAGAAGGAGTCAAGATGGTCAGGGGGACGGTAAGAGGCAGAGGGGTTCTAACCCTCAGGAGTCGCAGGGAGCGCATTCGAGATCTACCTTTCTAGTGCCGAGTTCGGGTTCTGGGAGAGGCGGTCAAGGAGATGTTACTTGTTTCAAATGTGGTCAGTTGGGCCACAAGTCTCCAGCTATCCCACAGAGGGGAGGAGGGCAGTGAGCAGCTTCATCTTCGGCTCGTTCTCAAGGCCAGAGTCATGGCAAAGGCCAGCTGCTCACTTGTTATCGGTGCGAGCATACGGGGCACTTGAAAAGGTTTTGCCCGCAATTGAGTGGCATACCTGGTGCGTCTGGTTTGAGGCAGACACAGAGTCACCAGCCAGCTCAATCAGTACAGGCCTTGAGGGCCAATCAGAGAGCCTCTTCGTCTCAATCAGTGCAGCAGTCTTATGCTCTGAGAGGTGATCAAGTAGATCAGAGGCCTATAGGATGAGTGTATGCTGTTACTACACCAGATCTTGTACCAGCTCCATCTGTTATAAGCGGTACCTTTTTGTTTTGCAACTCAGTTGTTAATGTGTTGATTGATACGGGTGTATCCCATTAATTTATTTCGTCTGCATTTGTATTTGTTTTGGGGTTAGAGTTGGCGCAGTTAGCATCTCCTATTTGTGTTGTGTCATCTATTGGGGGTTAGATGGTTCTGAAGCAGGGGTGTCGGGGCTGTGATATAGAGGTCGTCGATCGTCGGCTTCCTTTTTCTTTTGTGGTGATGGATATGTCTAATTTTGATATCATTTTGGGTATGGACTGGTTATCGTCATACCGGGCTATTATAGATTGTTACCGCCAGTGGGTTACTGTGTGTACCTTAAGCGGCGATTGTTTTCATTTCCTGGGGAATCGAGTTGGTAGAGTCTTACCATTGGTGTATGATTCGCGAGGGCAGAGTGAACTTAGTTGTATTCTGCTAGCTTTATGAGTAGTGAGTGCAATGAGGCCTAGGTTGAGTTGCCAAAAGTGGTTTGTGAGTACTCGGACATTTTTTCCGAGGATCTTGTTAGTTTACCACCTTACTGGGAGATTGAGTTCTCTATTGATTTAGTGCCTAGCACGGCATCGATTTCTATGGCACCATACCGTTTTGCACCGGCTGAGTTGAGCGAGTTGAAGATTCAACTCCAGGAATTGTTAGATAAAGGTTTTATTCGCCCTAGTACTTCGCCTTGGGGAGCACCGACCCTCTTTGCTAAGAAGAAAGATGGGGCCTTGAGACTTTGTATTGATTACCGAAAATTGAACCGAGTTACCATTAAGAACAAGTGCCCTATGCCTCGTATAGATGATTTGTTTGATCAGTTGAAAGGATCCCGATGTTTCTCTAAGATAGATTTGAGATCTGGCTACCATTAATTGAGAGTCAAAGAGGAGGATATCCCGAAGACGACATTCCGTACGCGGTATGGCCATTATGAGTTTCTGGTGATGCCTTTTGGGCTTACCAATGCACTGGCGGTGTTCCTGGACTTGATGAACCAAATTTTTCAGAATTTTTTAGATCGCTTCGTAGTTATCTTTGTGGACGACATTTTGATTTATTCACCCTCCGAGGAGAAGCATGAGGAACACTTGCGAGTAGTGCTTGAGTTGCTTAGAGCCCATAAACTGTATGCAAAGTTTGAGAAATGTGAGTTCTGGCTAAGAGAGGTTAAGTTCTTAGGCTATGTAGTATCCGAGGAAGGGGTGACTGTGGATTCATCCAAGATAGAGGTGGTGCAGGATTGGGCACAGCCTAAGAATGTTTTTGAGATCCGTAGTTTACTGGGATTGGCCGGGTATTACCGTCGGTTTGTGAAGGACTTCTCCAAATTAGCTTCGCCTTTGACTAGATTGACGCGGAAAGGGGTCAAATTTGTGTAGAGTGAGATTTGTGAAAAGTCGTTCCAAGAGCTTAAAGTTAAACTTACCACCACTCCAGTCTTGATTATTCCAGAGAGGGGTTTGGGCTATTCATTGTATAATGATGCCTCACGAGAAGGTTTGGGTTGTGTATTAATGCAAGAAGGGAAAGTAGTAGCCTATGGCTCGCGACAGCTGAAGACACATGAGAGAAATTACCCCACTCACGATTTAGAGTTAGTAGCTGTAATTTTTGCCTTGAAGATTTGGAGGCACTATGGGCCTGTTTGGTAACGTTTACGTTTTCAGTTTATATTTACAAAAATTTTATAAACTGATTTTTGTTTATTTTTATAAAAACATAAACTACAAACGCGTTTAGTTTAGACAAAATATTTAAAAAAATTTAAAAATATAAAAAAGAGTGAGAAATGACAAGTGGTGGCGGGTGGTGAGTGGTGACGAGTGGTAGCGGTGGAAGACGGTGGTGGAAAATGATGGCGGGTTGTGGTGGCAGAAGACGGTAGTGGAAAATGATGGCAGGTGGTGGGTGATGGTGGCAAAAGACGGTAGTGAAAAGTGGTGGCAAGTAGCTGGTGGGTGTGTGGTAGTGGCCAAAGACAGTGGTGGAAAATGGTGGCAAGTGACGGGTGGTGGCGGCAGAAGACGGTGGTGGAAAGCGGTGACGGGTGGGTGGATAGTGGTGGCAAGTGGGTGGTGGATGGCGGATGGTGGTGGTTGGGTGGGTGACGGTGGCGGGTGGTGGGTAGTGGTGGTGGTAGTGGTGTGTGGTGAGTGGCAGGTAGGTGGTGGTGACGGGTGGGTGGCAGATGGGTGGTGGTTGGTGGCGGGTAGGTGGCGGATGGTGGGTGGTGGGTGGTACCGGACGGATAGATGGTAGTGGCGGGTGGTGGGTGGTAGCGGGCGGATGGATGGTAGTGGCGGGTGGTGGGTGGTGGCGAGTGGGTGGCAGGTGGGTGGTGGTGGTGATGGTGGCGGGTGGAAGGTGGTGGAGTGCGAGTGGTGATGGGTGGTCGCGGGTGGGTGGTGGGTGGTGGTGGCGGGTGGCGGGTGGCGGGTGGTGGGTGGTGGTGGTGGCGGTGGGTGGATGACAGGTGAGTAGTAGGTGGTGGTGGTAGTGGCGAGTGGGTGGCAGGTGGGTGGTGGTGGTAGGTGGGTGGTGAGTGGTGGTGGCAAGTGGTGGTGGGGGGTGGGTGGTGGTAGCGGAAGATGGTGGTGGAAAATAGTGGCGGGTGGTGGCTAGTGTTGGGTGGTAAAAAAAAAAAAAAAAACTCAAAACTCAAAACAGAAACACAATTTTTGAGTTTACATTTTTTGGCCAAATTTATAAACTAAGATTACTGATTTATAAATAAAAAATTTACCAAACAAGTTTTTATTTGAGTTTTTTTAATTTTTGTAAATATAAACTAAAAACTGAAAACGTAAGTGTTACCAAACGACACCTATCTGTATGGTGAGAGATTTGAGGTATTTTCTGATCATAAGAGTCTGAAGTATCTGTTTACATAGAAGGACTTAAATTTGAGGTAGAGAAGGTGGATAGAGTTCATAGAGGATTATGATTTCGAGTTGCATTATCATCCAAGAAAGGCCAATGTGGTGCAGATGCCCCAAGTAGAAAGTCCATCAGTAGTGTAGCTTGTATAGCTATCCGGGAATAGGAGATGTTGGGTGCCCTTGGTGAATTTGACTTGCATGTGGGTGAGTCTGTTGAGTCCGCAACCTTGCTTTCTATAGCTACACAACCTGCACTTGTGAACCGAGTGTTAGAAGCATAGAAGGGTGACTTTGAAGTAGAATCGCTCCGGGAGAAGATCTCCAGTGGAAAGGTAGAGAAGGATATGTTTATGTACCCCGACCTGAGTATGAGATACCGAGACCGCTTGTTTATGCTGGAGTCTTGCTGAGAGAAAGTACTTCGAGAGTTTCACCATTCACACCTTACGATGCATCCGAGAGGCACAAAGATGTATCATGATCTGAGTTGCCAGTTTTGGTGGAGGGGTATGAAGAAGGATGTGGCAGTGTTTATATCGAGGTGCCTTACTTGTCAGCAAGTGAAGGCCAGCGGGTTAGTTGCAACCATTGCCTATAGCTGAGTGGAAGTGGAAGCATGTCACAATAGACTTTGTTGTGGGTCTTTCGAGAACTCAATAGGGGTAGTGATGATAGTTGACTGGTTGACCAAGTCAATGCATTTTATTCCTATGTGTGTAAGAGACTCGGTAGATTACCTTGCTGACTTGTATATTCGGGACATAGTGAGGTTGCACGGGGTCCCAATGATGATTATCTCAGATAGAGATCCGCGTTTCACTGCCCGGTTGTGGCAAAGCTTGCAGAGTGCCTTGGCCACTAGATTAACTTTTAGCACTGCTTATCATCCTCAGACTGACGGGTAGTCCGAGCGTACTATTCAGATACTTAAGGATATGCTCTGAGGCTGTGTCCTTGACTTTAAGGGGTTTTGGGAGAGACACATACCCTTAGTGGAGTTTGCTTTCAATAACAGTTTCCAATCGAGTATTGGTATGGCACCATTTGAAGCCTTGTATGGCCGATCGTGTAGATCTCCTGTGTGTTGGGCCGAGGTGGGTGATGCACCTCTGTTAGGTTCGGAGTTGGTTCGGGAAACAACGGAGAAGGTGTCACTTATCCGTAAGAGGTTGGTTACAGCCCAGAGTCGTCAAAAGAGTTATGTCGACTGTAGGAGGAGACCTTTGTCATTCGAGGTGGGTGATCACGTCTTTTTGAAAATATCACCTAGACGGGGTTTGATGAGATTCGGGAAGAGTGGGAAGTTATCCCCTCGATTTATTGGCCCTTTTGAGATCCTTGAGCGGATTGTGGAGGTTGTATACCGTTTAACGTTGCCTCCACAATTTTCTGGAGTGCATGACGTGTTTCATATTAGTATGCTTCGGAAATATGAGCCGAATCCATCACATGTGTTGGACTGGACTGACTTAGAGGTAAATGAGGATGCCTCGTATGAGGAGAGACCGGTGTGAGTCTTGGATAGACGGGGCCAAGTCTTGCAAGGCAAAACGATTTCCTTGGTCAAAGTATTGTGGAAACATCATGGGGTTGAGGAAGCAACTTGGGAACGTGAAATGGAGGTCCGAGAGAAATATCCAGACCTATTTGTTGATGTTTGAGTATAAATTGAGATTTTAGTTTTGTTTAAGAACTATAAGAGTATTGTATATGTTTTGAGATTGTAACACATTGTAAATGTTAAGTATGTTTCGGAAACACAAGTTAAATTTGAACATTGCATATGTTATTTAAGTTTTGAAAATGTAAACTTGTTATAAACATTGAATATGTTTTGAAAACATGAGATGTATGTGTTGAAATTTGTTAAATCTCGGAATATGCATATTGGTAATATATGTTGAGCTGTATATGTTGTGGATTTGTTCTCTTGTGAAGAGATGGAATGACCGATGGGTGGGTCATGATAGTGAATGTTGAATTGTAATCACGTTGGGAATTGAATAACCATAATTTTGAAACTTGTATAAAATTTCGGGAATGAAATTCTTTCAGGGGGGAGGTTATAACAATCCCGGTTTTATCCCGACCTTTATTGTATTCCGAACTCGGGTTCCGTAATTGTTTGTTGTTGTCTATGTCTTGTTTCCTCTCTTTAATTCTTTAAATTTGAGCTTTGGGACTGCTTGGGCGAGTTTGGAACAAGTTGGTTGTCTATTGGTGCAAATGGTTCCTGTCCAGGTTTTGGCTTCTTCACTCGACCGAGGCTTTTTGCGTTTGACCGAGCCTTGGGTATTTGCTTCTTCGCTCGAGCAAGGGTTCTTGCGCTCTAGTGAGGGTTGAGAGTCCTCAGGTGTCTTTCTTAGACGCAACTTTCGCTCGAGCGAGACGCATGTTATTTGTTCCTTCGCTCAAGCAAGAACTCTTGCGTTCGAGTGTGCGTCTGTGTTGGTGGCAGACCTGAAGCTTTGCATTGTGCACTCGAGTGACGCTTCTTGCGCTCGAGCGACAACTTCTTCGCTCGAGCGAGCCTCGCATATATTAGTTCGCAACAGCGTGATTTTATATCACTTTTTGGTCCCTTCTTCACTCAAAACCCTAGATTAGCTGCCTCTCCCTTTAAAACACATACTCTCTCTACAAATACTCCTTGATCTAGAGTACTTCTACCCTACTTCCTTTGTAAAAAGGGTGCGGTATCGCGTGGGCTTCCTTTTGATCCGAAAAGTTCAAGTTTGGAGCATCTTCAAGTTTCTCCTTATTTCTCTTCGAGCTTCTCCATTTAAGGTAGGGATAATCTACTCTTTAATATGAGTTTTGACCTAGACATTTGTCATTTTTGCATAAATGGTGGAGTTGGGGAGTTTGTGTGAGGTTAGGGTTAGATTTTGGTTTGTGAAGGAGAGGGTTTTCTATTTGGGGTTCCATATGTATATGTGAGGTCTTGGAAATGGGGTTATTTGTGTATAATGGATAAAATTTAGCCTTGGGTGTAACATTTGGGAAATAGGGAAAAATGCCCTAGTTTGAATTAAATAAACTATTTTGTATAAATAGTGAAATCAATGTAGAAATATGAAATTGGTTTGGGAATTATGAAATTGGGGGAAATGTGATTTAATGGTGTAGTTAAATTGGTAAATCACTTACTTATGGAAAATTTGATAAATTATCTGTTGGTAGATTTATTTATCTGTTTAGAAATATCTGTTTTGGACTATCGGTGGAGGATAACTATGATTGTTATAGAAAATGCATGAGGATCAAGAAAATTGAAATTAATCAATTGTATTATATCTTTGAATATGACGGTTTGAGTAAATCATTGAATATGTGAATTGATGAGTCATTGTATATGACAACGTGTTTAAATATTTTGTATATGTATCTTTGAATGGGAGGAGATAGGGGATGTACTCCATTGTTTGGGAGGAGATAGGAGATGGACTCCATTAATAATTAAGTTGGTCGAAGTGTCCAAGGTGAACGTCCCGAAACCTGATATATTTATGGGTGTCGGTTCCCTCGGATGTGATTTCGTAAAATGGCAAGAAATAGAAGTGTTGGATTGATGAATACATTGAATTGTGAACCACTGAGTTGAAATCTCATTTTGATCGTTTTGATAATTATGAATTTGGTAAATAGATTTACCCGAAATGGATGATTGGAAATAAATTGAGTCTTGGTTATGTATATTGAATCATCAAGGAAATAATATGTGTCGGTTAAGAAATATCCCACATTTATCTTATGCTTATGCCTTAGTTATTTCTCATATATTGTTTAGTATATCTCTACTAGGTTTTGAATCACCCTATTTGAGATGCCATTTTCTGGTACAGGCGATATGCCGCCTCCAAGGGCATAGCTTGGAAGGTTAAGGGGCTGAAGGCTCCATTTTTTGCTATTTCGTTTTGTGTTAAGTGTAAATTCAAGCCAAGGGCTTTATATGTAAAAGAGTTAGGACTCTTCTTTTGTTGTAACCAAGTGATCACTTGGAAAGATGTAAGCCCGTAAGACACTTATTCTGTTGTTAACATTTAGAAACTACATGTAATATTTTTTGTAATACAAACTCTGATAAATGAAAATGTAACATTTATGTTATGTTTATAATTCTTATGAATGATTGATTTATATAAATTTTTGAGGGCGTTACAGTGACTCTTATAGAATTGAGTTATGACATTGGTAGTAATCAAATCCACAAATATATAAACTTATATATTTAGAGGTGTGTATTATAGTATTACCAATAACTTTAATAATAATACTCTTGTTTATAATTGTGTATGAATTAAAGATTTTAGAGGATATTTATGGACGGAAAAGAAAATTATAATAAACAAATAAATAAATGATTTTTTATTTCATTCCTTCTCATAGAAAGAAAATATATATACCCAGAAAAAATGTACTTAAATTTACCCAAAAAGTGGGTGTATGGTGGGAGAAAAAATTATTTACCCGTGTCAATAATACTATAATATCACCATCCAATAATTATAACCTTCCATTTTTCTGTAAGTGCAAAAATATTCCACCATGCACATGTGTAGTTAGTTAGTGAATTGAGTTGGATAAGTAATTATATTATATCCTATATAGTGAGGTCACCTTCTTATGTATTGTTTTATAATTAGTTAGTGATACATATCAATGTGATAGGACCGTTATGTTGGTGGAGACCAATAAAAAATGAAAAATAAATAAATAAATAAATAAAAATAAAAATAAAAATAAAAATTAAGGAAAAAAAAAAAAAAAAACAAACAGAGTCATATGTGTCTTTGTAATTTGGTTTCAAGTTGCAGTGTTCCCACTTTGGTGGGCGAGAAACGTAAAATCAAAATAAAATTGACGAGGAAAAGAAGGCATACCACTCAGGGGTCACTCACTCTATTTAATGTCATGTCATCTATGTACAGTTCTACATGTATTGTTGATCTAAAACCAAAAACAGAAAGAAAACAAGAAGGAAATTTGAACACGGATAGAAGAAAAAGTGGTGAAAGTTATGATCGTCCAGTTGTTGTGGTGGTTGCTGTTATTGCCGCTATGCGTAAGGGCACAAACATCATCAGGAGCAGCAGCAGAAGCAACAGTGGTGTTGCATGGCTGCCATCAGCGTTCCCTACCCTTTCGGCATAGAAGTACCAGACCTCCGATGTTCCATGAACGACAACTTCACTCTACAATGCAACAATTCAGAATCCAAATCCTCTCCCAAGCTCATGCTTGGTGACTTTCAGATACTGAATATATCAGTGGAGGAAAGCATGGTTACGGTCTTGACATCAATGGCGTGCTATTGTTACAACGTTTCGTGGGATGGATTTGACTCTTCTGATACTTGGATGAGCTTGACGGGATACACATTCTCTGCTACACAAAACAGATTCACTGCGATTGGTTGCGACGCCGAGGCGTACATGGGGGACTCAGATGGCACACGCTTTGGAAGCGGCTGTATCTCCTTGTGCTACCATCAGGTTAGCGACCAAACTAGGAGCATGATCATTCCCTACTATGAAGAGTCCTTTTACTTGGAAAATTATTTAATAACTTCAAAACACTACGTGGTCATATTTCAAATCAATCACAAATTACTTAATTTCTTTCATTTCTAACATAAATTGTGGGCCCTTACCCCTTTCTACCAATCAAAACTTTATAATGCATCACGTGTCTATATTATGAAAATATTGAATAATCACCCCTTTACTTTAACAAAAAAAAAAAATGTCCCGTTTTTCTCTCATTTTACATTCTCTTTTTTATTTCATGCTAAAAAATCTTCTTTGTCCAATCAAAAATTGCTTTAATGGTGTTTCAATTGTTTTTTGGGTGTATATATATAGGGATTGTTTGGGAAGAAGTTAAAAGGTCGTTAATTTATTTTATTTTATTTTATTTTTTTTTTAAAAAAAAAACATGTTAAAAACAAAATAAAAAATAAAAAATAAAAACATAGATTTCTTCATTTCTCTCTACTTTATGGAATTTTTTTTCTTTTGTAAAAAATCAAAAAATTCATTTCCAAACATTTTCCATACGTTCACCTCATATTTTAGTAAAAAACTTACTAAAAAAGCTGCTTTCCAAACCAACTCATAATTTATATACACAAGTGATTATGTATATTATATGACCAAATTTTTTTGATTCAAATTTTAACTCGGCCACTGATGTAGGTGGGCCTATAGGAGCTGTTGGCCCACCATTTATGGCCCAATCCATCATTCAAATACTAAAGCCTAACTTTCTTGGAACCCAACGTTACACCAAGAACCAATGACATCTAGACATTTGTCAAGAGTAGAACCAGCCACATCAGCAGACAAAGATCCTGCAGAGTTATTGCACCACACATCAATCATTAATGAGTTCCCCTGCAGCATTTGTTATGATAACCCCTTCACGTCGAAACAGAACAGCCTCACCATGAACAAGGCAAGCTAGAACATAGACTTTCGGCCAACATGACAGCTCGGAGTGGACAAAGAATGATGACCGAAGGATATAAGCAGGCTTGTAAGACAAAGAGAAGGTTAAGTTTTTTATCATCACCCCATCTCTACATTCCATTTCTCTCACTTCTCTAACTTGCTTGTCGGAGGGTTCGTTAGGGGACTCTCCGTTCCCTGTTGAACTCTTGTGCAGGTTTCTCAGCGGACTAGTGATCGGACAACCGTGTGGGAGGCCTGGGTCAGTCCGACTCGTTACTCAAAAGCTAGTACTATCATCAGTTAGCGCCGTCTGTGGGAATCCTTTTGCTTTGTGTGGCAATTGTGCTCATTGTCGCCGGAGACCCATTCCCGATAATCCCTACCTCCCATCCACCAAGGTGGATGGTCACAACTAGATTCATGGCTTCTCAACACAACGTTGCCGACCCTTCTAACCCAAACAACCCACCACAGTATTTCATAGAACTCACCAACAACATTAACCATCTAGCCGAACAAAACCAAGTCCTGATTAATGCTTTGCTTCAATGAGACCTTCCTATGCCTCCTCCACCACCTCAAGATATCCCACCCAACCGAGAACGAGCTCCGAGCCATCCCTTCCAACAATCCCACCCATCCAACTTGGGGGCTTGCAACCCCCTTTCCAAGATATGAACCCGCCGCCTCGAGCTCCACATCCATCAGTCCAAGAACCCGTCCCCGAGGGAGAGGCCAGTAGTGTCCAGCTTCCATTGCATTCTGGTGGTGACAACGTTCCTATTTGGGATGCGGAACTCTGAGCCATGAAACTCCAGCTTCAGGGAGTCATTCAGACCATACAGAATAAACCCTCCACCACAGCCAACTCACCATTCGTCGCCTCCATCAGGGACAAACCCCTACCTCCTAAGTTCAAAATGCCTTTGATCGACTCTTTCGATGGTACAACGGACCCCGTCGACCACTTGGAGACTTACAGGACCCTCATGGTCCTCTATGTATTCCCTGATGAGATCATGTGTCGGGCTTTCCCTGTAACACTCAAGGGGTCGGCCCGACTGTGGTTCAGTTAGCTGCCGGCAGACCCTGTCTCTACTTTCCAGCACCTAAGTGACTCATTTCTTAGCCATTTCATTGGTGCCCAGCGCCAGTGGCGTTCGACAACCCAACTCCTCAACATCCGCCAGACGAAGGGAGAGTCGCTACACAGTTTCGTTACCTGTTTCAACACCGAAGCCTTACAGGTGGCAAAAAATGATGACAAGGTCATTCTCACGGCTTTCATGGCCGATCTACGATCATTCGATTTCCTTTTCTCCCTCTCCAAAAACCCTCGAACCTCCATGGCAACCCTCCTCTCTAAAGCCCAAAAGTATATAAACACCAAAGATTCCCTAACCGCCCGACAAGATTCCACAACCAAAAACCCAACCCTCAGAGAAAAGAGAAAGGACTCTGAAACCAGAACCACCCAGTATACACAGCAAACACCTCAGTATACTGATCGACCTTCTTGAGCCGACCGGTCGGCACCCTCCCGACCGTCTGGCCGATTCGAACGGTACACACCCCTCAATTCCCCCATGGAACAAGTCTTAAACCAAATCCAACGAGATTATCTCCTGAAATGGCTACAATCATCATGATCTCCTTCAAACCGGCGAGACCAGTCCAAATACTATCGTTTCCATCAGGACCACAGCCATGATACCGAGGAGTGTGTTAACCTTAAAGACTAGGTTGAGGGCCTGATACGCCAGGGCTGACTCAGTCGGTTAACGATAGCCCGCCCCCAGCAGCAGCCAAGGACCGAACCCGCCAGAGGCAACCACTAACGCACCACTCCACGACAACCCATACAACCTAACGAAGGCAATGAACGATCCCCACCACAACCTCGAGCACAAGGCAACCCTGTCCCCTCGGTTGGAAAGATTAGAGTTATTGCCGGGGGGCTTGCATGCGGAGGACCATCCCGTTCGGCCCAATAAGCAGAACTCAGAAAAAACAGGCAGGGCTCCGATAAAGAGGTCGCAACATTGGACCGCCCCTTCAAACACCCCAAGTAGTAGATGGAGCCCATCACCTTTACGGAAGTCAATTGCACAGGCATCCATTACCCCCATGACGACCCCCTTGTCATCTCTGCTCTCCTGTCCAATTACAAAGTCAGATGGGTGCTTGTCGACAACGGTAGATCTTCAGACATCATCTTTCTAAACGCTTATCGCCAGCTCAAAGTCGGGAAAGAAAGTTTGTCCCCTTTCCAAACCCCACTAGTCGGCTTTACCAGAGATCGGGTGACCTCCATAGGCTCCATCGATCTTCTTATCACCATTGGAGACTACCCACGGCAGACCACTAAGTTGCTCACTCTCCTCGTCGTCGACTGTCCCTCTATTTATAACATCATCCTTGATCGCACCGCCCTTAATGCTTTTCAAGCTGTCACATCCATGTACCATCTGGCCATGAAATTCCCTACCGACCTCGGAGTCGGTACCATGAGAAAAGAGCAGACTGTGGCCAGAGAATGCTACGTCGCCTCACTCAAAGAGGTCAAGCTGAAGGAAACTATGATCATCGAAGGACTCGACGTCAGAGACGAAAATGAGTTAGTCAGAGGGGAACCAGTGGAAGAACTTGTTGAAGTCCCCATCGACCCCACCAACCCAACCAAAATAGCCAAGATCGACAGCCAACTATCCCCCCAAGCCAAGGCCGACCTTACAACTCTTCTAACCTAGCACAATAATGTGTTTTCCTGGACCCATTCCGACATGTCGGGTATCGATCCCTCCTTTATCACTCATCGTCTCAGCATCGAGCCCCATTTCTGACCTTTCTGCCAAAAGCAGCGTATCTTTCACCCGAAACGTGATGCTCTTATTGCTTCCCAGGTGGACAAACTACTGGAGGCACAGTTTGTCAAGAATGTAGACTACCCTAGATGGTTGTCAAATGTGGTGTTGGTCTGCAAAAACAACGGCAAATGGCGATTCTGCATCGACTACTCCGACCTCAATCGGGCTTGCCCCAAAGATAGTTATCCCCTCCCCCGCATAGATCTGCTCGTCGACGCCACGACCAGAAATCAGATGCTCAGTTTCATGGATGCTTTCTCCAGCTACAATCAAATTCTGATGCACCAGGCTGACCAGGAACACACCTCCTTCATCACAGACAGAGGAACTTACCACTATCGTGTTATGCCTTTTGGATTGAAGAATGCCAGAGCCACTTACCAACGGTTGGCCAATGCCGTTTTTCACCATCAAATAGGTCGGAACATGGAAGTTTACGTCGATGACATGCTTGTCAAAAGCAAACTCTCCTCTGATCATTTGGCAGATCTACGAAAGACTTTCAAAACCTTACGTAACTATCAAATGAAGCTGAATCCGGAGAAATGTGCCTTCGGCGTCAGATCTGGGAAGGTCTTGGGTTTTATGGTCAGTCAGTGGGGTATCAAGGCCAACCCCGAAAAAATTAAGGCCCTGATAGAAATGTAGTCACCCAGGACGATTAAAGAGGTTCAACGGCTTATCGGCAGAGTCGCCGCCCTTAACCGCTTCATCTCCCGCGCAACTGACAAGTGCCTTCCTTTTTTCAAAGTCCTTCGGAAGGCCTTTGAGTGGACCACCAAATTCGAAGATGCTTTTCCACAGTTAAAGCAGTGCATGGCCAACGCCCTCTACTCTCTCAAGCGCTCAAGAGTGAGCCCCTTTTTCTCTACTTAGCTGTATTGAACATCGTAGTCAGTGCGGCCCTTATCAGAGAGGACGATTCAGTACAGCATCTGGTTTATTACATTAGCTGGGCTCTCAGAGGAGCAGAACAGAACTACCCACTACTGGAAAAAATGGCCCTAGCCTTGGTTATAGCCTTAAGACGACTTCGACTTTACTTCCAAGCTCACTCCATTGTGGTCCTCACTGACCAACCGTTGAAGAAGATAATGCAACAACCAGAGTTATCCGGCAGACTTATGCAATGGTCTGTTGAGCTAAGCCAATTTGAAATCTCCTACCGACCTCGAATAGCGATCAAAGGACAGGTTGTCACCGAATTTATCTTGGAATTCACCAATCTCACTCCAAACACGCCCCCCCAGCGCCCAGGCAATTCAACGCTGAAGCAGAAGATCCCCACTTCTGGACCCTCAATGTCGATGGATCATCCCACAAAGAAGGCAGTGGAGCTGGTCTCATCCTCACTGCCCCCGAGGACGATTATTTCAAGTGTGCTCTCTGTTTCTTGTTCGACGCAAGCAATAATGAGGCCGAATATGAGGCCTTGATAGTAGGTCTTCGCCTAGCTAAAGACATTGGCGTAAGCCATATCTAGGTGTTCAGTGATTCCTAACTGATCGTCGGACAAATCACGGGGGAGTTCGACTCAAAGGAAAACACAATATGAGCTTACAGGGATACTGTACTCCCCCTTGTTCGCTTTTTCAACACTTTGTACATCAAACACATCCCTTGGTTAGAAAACTCCAAGGCAGATGAAATGGCTCAATTAGCTTCAGCCAACCAGTCAGACCTCAGCCATGGCGTCTGCCTTGAATACCTGGCTCACCCGGCTATTTTGCCAACCCAACAGGTCCACTTCCTCTAAAACGAACCTATCCCATGGGCGATCGACATCCTTCTGTTTTTGACAAGTGGGGAGTTACTAGACGCCAAACAGCAGGCTGCCAAAGTCAGGGCCCGATCGTCCAATTACATCCTCATCAATGCCTCCCTGTACAAACGTGGATTTTCATAACCATACCTCAGATGCCTCAATCCTTCTCAAGCGACCTATGTGCTGAGGGAAATGCACGAGGGTGTATGTGGTAATCATTCGGGTGGCAAGTCATTAGCTCATAAAATCCTTCGCATCGGTTACTTCTGGCCCACTCTCAACCAAGATGCCCCTGAATTCATGCTTAAGTGTGATAAATGCCAGCGCTTTGTCAACATCCTTTATGCCCCTCTTACAGAACTGATTACACTTTGCAGTCCCTACCCATTTGCCAAGTGGGGGATCGACTTAGTTGGCCCGTTGCCCATCAGTAGGGGCCAAACCAAGTTCACTGTGGTCGCTATTGATTACTTTACCAAATTGGTAGAAGCGGAACCCCTCGCCACTATCACTGAACGGAACACGACCAGATTTATCTGGCAGTCGATCATATGCCGATTTGGAATCCCTCAGGCCATCGTCTAAGACAATGGCAAGTAATTTGACAATGCCAAGTTCAGGAAATTCGGTGCAGAGCTCTACATTCAACCGTGTTTCTCTTCCCCAGGCCATCCCCAAGCCAATGGACAAGTCGAGGTCACCAACCGTTCTCTCTTGAAAATCATCAAAACTACGTTGGAAGCTGCTAAGGGACTCTGGGCAGAGGAATTACCAAACGTACTCTGGGCCTATTGTACTACCGCCCGAACCCCTACTAGGGAGACCCCATTTTGCTTAACATACGGCGCTGAGGCGGTCATCCCAATGGAGATCGGCCTACCAACCTCGAGGGTTTTACATCCGAATCTCGAACTAACCGAAGAATTGCGTCGGGCTGACTTAGACCTGATTGAAAAGCTTCGAGAGACCACTGCTGTCAGACGGGCCTCATATCAACAAAAAATGAGAACGCACTACAACCGCAAAGTCCGACTGAGGGAGTTCGTAGTTGGGGACCTAGTTTTGCGTGAAGCAACTCTTGCCACCAAAAATCCTGCTGAAGGCAAGCTGGCAGCCAAGTGGGAAGGACCTTACGTTGTTAAGACCAGACCTCGCTCGAGCACTTACCGACTCTAGGATATAAAAGGCCGCGACCTCCTTCATCCGTGGAACGCCGAGCACCTAAAGCGTTATTTCCAGTAAAGTGCCGTGTCCTATTTTTGTATTGATCAATTATTGTATGTTCTTTTTTACAATCTACACACTTGGTTGTTTTTGTCCTTTTCATACAAGGTGTAACTTTGTGATCAATAGGCTATGCCTTAAATAACAATGATTTTATATCTCCATTATCAGCGTTGTGTTTCAATAACGACTTGTTAAATTTAGCTACTTGAAGCCTCAGCCAGACTGAACATAAAGAGCTCAGCCAAACTGAGTTAATCAAAGCCTCAGCCGACTGAGCATGAAGAGCTTAGCCAGACTGAGTTAATTAAAGCCTCAACCCGACTAAGCATGAAGAGCTCAGCCAAACTAAGTTAGTCTAAGCCTCAGCCAGACTGAGTTAATTAAAGCCTCAGCCTGACTGAGCATGAAGAGCTCAGCCAGACTGAGTTAGTTTAAGCCACAGCCAGACTGAGCACGAAGAGCTCAGCCAAACTGAGTTAATTAAAGCCTCAGCCCGACTGAGCATGAAGAGCTCAGCCAGACTGAGTTAATTAAAGCCTCAGCTTGACTGAGCATAAAGAGCTCAGCCAGACTGAGTTAGTTTAAGCCTCAGCTAGACTGAGCACGAAGAACTCAGCCAGACTGAGTTAATTAAAGTCTCAGCCCGACTGAGCATAAAGAGCTCGGCCAAACTGAGTCAAGTAAAGCTTCAACATGGTAGAGCCTTCCCAGTCTTAGTCAGAACTTGAATAAAGAATTCGGCTGGCCCATTTTCATAATTTAATGTTACAGCGTGGTTGCCATACTTAGTTAAAATATAGGTCCATACTATGACATCTTTTACATTTTTAATTTAGTTAAAATCCTGGTCCATAGTCGTCTAAGCCCATCTTTCATTTATCACATCCTTAACATTTTCATGTATGCCCATTCTTAACGTTTTTTGCGTCATGGTTTTCTCACAAGTTAGGTTGGTTGCCCATTTCTAAACTTTTTGTTTCACAATCTACGCACAAGTCTTACTTCCACACCTATTTTTCCACTGAATTCGGCTCAGCCATTCCCATTCTTCCAAACTTACAACTCAAAAGAAATAAGGACAACAATAATACAAAGGAAAACTCGTTATTTTATTTACAAACTTATGGTTACATACAATTTGCTACAGAAATTACACAAAAAAAAAAAAAAAAAAAAAACAACAACAACAACAACAAACACAAAACAAAACAAAACAACAAAAGTAAAATTTTTACACTCAGTTACATAGTTCACTCCTCTTCACTGGAGGCAAGGTCCTCATCTTCAATACCTTCATCTAGGGGGGTCTGGGCGACGTCTTTTTCACCCACATTCACCAAGCTGAAATCCACGTCTGGGAATAGCTCCTGCACCTTATGCTTGAAGGTCATCCAGCCGCTGTCCCAGAACTCGCTCAATTCATGCTTGTAGAAGTCAGACTGCTGGAAGCTCTAGATAACTTCCTCTTTGCTTCTACCTCCAGCGGCCGATCCTGATGGCCCAGCCTCCCCACTCCCCTCCTTAGCCAGGCTGCTGGCGATAGCGGCATCTATGGCTGTGATAACCCTGGTCCGTATTATGCTAATTAATCTTAATTGTGATTGTGATTATGTATTTGATATGATTTTGAGTGCCATTTATATGAATATATGTGGTTTTGAATTTCTATCTGTTCACCGTAGAAAAATCTGTTTCATTTAACTGCTCTAGAATTTAAATTGAAGGCCTTATCGGCCACAGAAATCAAAATTGACTACGTCATTGTGATTGGCGTAATTTTTAAAGCCTATGGTGAAATTTAATTGAAAATTGATTCGGATTAGATTAATTAGATTAAATTAATTTAATAATACTCAACTAATTAGTGTTAAGGGAATTTGATTAAGAGAGGTTATATAAAGGGGGCATTATACACTCACATTCATTTGTTTGAGCTCAAAATCAAATTTTACACTTTAGTGAGAGAGAGAGGCCGGCTCTAGAGAGAGAAAGGGGGAGAATTGTGTATTTGGCTCAAGGTTTGCGAGATTGGAAAGTTAGGCTCAAGAATTAACTTCAATTGTGAGGATTGAAGCTCCTGGGTGAGTAATCAACTCTTAATTTATGAATTGAGTATGTAATTTTGTGAATTCAAGTGGTATGGTAGCTCATGGCAAAGATTGCGATGAATATGAAGTTAGAATGCACATGCATGCATGAAATTACTATGAATCACCATGAATTGCCATGGAAATTGCATAAGCTAGCATAAATAATGTTGAACATGGAGAATTGGGCACCAATCTTTACATGCATGCATAATTTTCATGAGTTTCATAATAATAAGTGTCATTTGTAAGATGTGACATAAAAATGAAGTCAAAAATTGACATGCATGTTTGATTATTGAAGATGTGGAGCTTATATGAGGTTTGAATACATGAGCCTTGATTATACAAAGAAATGTTGATTAATTTTGAAGATTGGACCATGATTTTGAATGATTGGCCTCATGTTGCTTACATCCATATGCTATATAATGTGTTTGTATGTTTTGGACCAAAATCATGAGTTTTGGACCTTTGAAGGTCGAGTTTGAGCTTCAAGGACAGTTCTGGAAAACCTAGAATTTAGCATGTCCGCTCGAGCGGGGAAAGCGTCGCTCGAGCGTGAAATGCAAGCTCCCAGCAGTTTTGCAGTTAGTGATGTTCACTCGAGTGGGGAGCCATGTAGTGTGACTTTCAGCTTGAGCGTCCGAATTCATGCTCGAGCGTAAAAATGAGGTAACCAGTACTTTTGCAGACCATGAGGGTCCGCTCGAGCGGCGGAACCCACGCTCGAGCGGGGACCTGCTGTTTCAGAAATTTGTAAAGGTGTTCTGTGTTTCATTTTCCGTTCTCTTTCATTTCTAAGCACTCTTAGGCATGCATTGAGCATCACAAATGAGTTAAAAGGATAAGAAAGAAGCCTAAGAGGGATGTATGAATTAAGAATGGATTGAATTGTTTGTGACCCATTGTGTTCATGATATGTGTAGGGTCGAGTTCCAAGGCAAATCCGTCGGCAAACATTGTGAGTAATGTTTTAGTAAAGATATTTTGAAGTATGTTATTTGTCAAATTGCTTATTCCCATATAAGTCATATAAATTTTTTGATTTGAATTGTGGTCAAATGTTTGTTATGCCATATGGTTGGGCCAAAGGCCGTTGGGTACAATTGATTGGGCCGAAGGCCGTTTGACATGCATGAATGATTGGACCAAAGGTCGTTTGACATGAAAGAGTAAATGGGCCGAACGGCATTTGACATGGATGAATGGGCCAAAGGCCGTTTGACATGGATGAATTGGCCAAAGGCCGTTTGACACGAATAAATGGGCCAAAGGCCGTTTAATACGAATGAATTGGCTAAAGGCCGTTTGACACGAATGATTGGGCCAAAGGCCGTCGAACAGGAACGATTGGGGCCAAAGGCTGTCGGATATGAATGAATTGGGCTCGAGGTCGTTTGATGCATTTGGAACCGCAGTCACTCGACCTATATATATATACTAGATAGAAATATGAATTGGGCCCAAGGTCGTCTGATGTGTGTTGTTCTAAATACAGTTCGTGTATCTTCTTTATTTGATATTATTCACTAGGCTTTCGTTCACGTTCATTCATGTGTCTGTAGGTAAGCCAAGGGAGGTCCAAACCCAGCCTCAGTGAAGTTTGTGTGAAACAGTCAAGGTTTTGAAGAGTCAGCCCATCCGTCTCACACACGAGACTTGTTTTTGCCCTTTTGCTATTTTGTTATATTTTGTTATGTTGGCGAGAACTTTGGATTACGGTTGTATATAGTTTTGATTGGCTGACCATGACTTGAATGATCCTGTTGTGTAAAGCTTATATGTTAACTTTCCTTGATGTGAGTTATTAATGTATGTTTGTAAAATGTTATGAGGTGCCATGTAAGCACAGCTCTATGGACAAAAGTTTGAAATTGCTTCCGTTTGGCTCCCTTAACTCTGTTAAAATATATCTGATTTGGTTTAAGGCCGTAGGTAATCCCCTGATTATTGGCCGGTTATGTCCTTAACCCATGGGGGCGGGTTCGGGTAATGACAATGGCCATCTGGAAGTCGGCGGACCCCTTAAATTGCTCCACTGCCGCCATACACAGGTCAGGGTACATCGCCCTTTCATATGTCAACTTCGCTCTTTCCTCCGCCAGGGCCTTCTCCAATGCCGCAATCCGACTATTGGCCTCTTCCTTGTCCTTAACCAGATCTTACGTTGCAGGCCATGGCCTCCTCCCACCTTCCGTTGGCAGTGGTGTAGGCTCTCTGGACCTCCTCTAGTTTCCTCTTCTCGTCCGCCAACTCGAACTCTAGAGATATCCCCTTGCGGCACTCCGCCTCTAGTTCTGACTTGGTTGCAAGGAGCTTGGCAGTAGCTCAATCCACTGAGCAGCTCTGCACTAGCACCAACACCTCCATGCTTTTCGCCCTTTGTGCATATTCTAACCCCTTGGCGCACACACTCTGAGCGGCCTTCCTCCACCCCGCCGTCTTCGCCCTTAGGTTGTGCAGCTGTAACTTTGCCTCTTCAAGCTGGGCCCTTAGCGGCTTTATCTCTATCTTTGAGCACGCTGCTTTGTTCATCAGGGCAGTCGCCAGGGTCGCTGCCTCCATCTGGGCTAAACAGAACCCCTTCAGGAGGTCGGCCTCTGTCAACCACGCCAGTGACCGTATAGCCGCATCTTCCACAACTCCAACAAGGCGATCGGCTGCGACCCTAGCTTCCTCTCCTTCTGCTGAGCAACTTGCCAGCGTATGCGCGTGGTACTATGCGGTCGCTAGCGCGTCGCTCATCTTTTGTTTGTCGATCCCAACCTTCCCTTCACTGAGACTAGGGGTTCCTTCTGGCGCAAATACCACCGTCGTCACCATAGGGGCAGTTGGGCCCAAGTGTTCTTTCGGTATTTGGGTACTTGGACCCTTATCTTCCTTCGCCACTTGGGCGGTCTCTTTCGCCTCCTCTGGCGCCACCTCTACCCTTCCCTCCTTCATCCCTTCCACCAAAGAGGTACCCTCGCCCCCAACCTTTATTTTTTTTCAAGGCAAGGGCCTCTTTCCCCCCCTTTATGCCCCCCCTCTTCTTCCTTGGCTTCTTCAAAACCGCCTCCACCTCCTGCTTACCCCTCTCCTTCAACAGGTCTACTGGGGGCGGCAGTGGGGCAAAGCCAGTTAAGTCTTTGTCGCCCAGTGGCTTGGGACACGGTCGGACCCGCTCCCTCATCACCAGCTTTGGGGCAGACCCCAATTGTGTCTCCTTATATTTATTCTCTCTGGCAAACAATCTCCTCTCCTCCTCCTCCTCCTCCTCCTCCGCCTTCCTCCGCACCTCCAATTCTTCCCTCGTCGGATCCTTCGACGACGACTGTGGTCCAAATTTCAAGGTAAACAAGGTTAAAGGAAGGACCAGCTCATCCCACCTCACCCTCTTCTCCTCCCTCCACTCCTTCACATTCTTCACCCTGTCTTCAGCTGCCACGTCCAGCTTTAGCTCAACCGATTTTGTGGGGACCTTCCATGTTGTACGAACTCCCCTCCCACCGTTCGCAGACACGAAGAACTATCTCAGTCTCCACCCCTTCACCGAAGACGACAAGCCCGCCACTAGACCTCGGCCTGTTACAGCCTGCAAGGTTACCCATGTCTCTTGTTGACCGGAGGCTTTGTAGCAGGAGAAGAATTCCTCCACCGTCATGGCCGCCCCCCTGGTCGCCTGCGCCAAGGCGCTCGCACAGGCCATTAATATATTCCAGGCATTCGGCATCAACTGCCCAGGCACCACTTCTAACCTGTTGAGCACGTCCACCACAATTTGGGGAAGGGGTAGCCTCAGGCTCCCCTCACAGTGCCTCCTCGTATAGGCTGAACTCGTTCGACCGTACATCCAACACCCTCTCCTTGGACGTGGGCAACCTCAACCCTATTTCTGCGGGAATCTGGTACTTCCTCCATACCCTCTCAACCTCCTCCACCGTAAACATGGATCTGTCTGGCTTGGTGTGCCAGTGGTCTGGCTCTACTTGGCTAATGGGCCTTGCGCCGCAATCATCGTCGTCAGACGAGCCCGTATCGCTTGACCAACTCCACTCCCCTCCCTTCGCTCCACCCGATATTGTTCTGCTAATTCCACCGCGTCGTTACCACCCAACGAGTCAGGCCTTGCAGCTAGCACTTCCTCTCAGGCCATTTCTCATACGTATCTACGTACTGCTTTAGACGCTGGCACAAGGAAGTTCACAAAGTGTTGCAGAGGTGTGTCACACGAGACAAATGAGTTCACTTCAGGGATGTGTTGGTTTTTGGCGATAAGGTAGGTAAAACGAATAACTCCAAATGCCCACGGTTTGCCTATATTCCAATGGTCAAGATTAAATTTCGCCAGTTTGAAAATTTTTGAACAGCTTCCGCCCTTGCCTTTTCACTGCCCTTTATTACCCTGTCCCTTCACTTCCTACCAATGCATCACCTCCCCCATTAAAGGATTATACCACGTGTATGTCCACGATCCACTACTTCATTCCCCTTCCTTGTCTATTCCACTTCATATCACCACGTGCCCTGCCACTTCTCGAGCCTCGTGCATCGCCATTTCCCCTTCTCACTTGGTCACCCTTCACGGTAGGCCCCCCTTGCGGTCGGTCCGTCCACTCGGCCACCCTTCGCGGTCGGCCCTTCTCGCGGTTGGTCCGTCCACTCGGCCACCCTTCGGGATCGGCCCTCATCGCGGTCGGTTCATCTACTTGGTCACCTTCATGGTCGGCCTTTCCACTAGGTCACCCCTAGCGGTCGGCCTTCCCACTCGGTCACCCCTCACAGTCAGCCCATCTCCAAGTCGGTTCTCTCTCCGTCGACCTCTCACCCCCTCTGTCTTCTTCCTTATTCCCTTCGTTTGACTGAAGCTGCACTTGGGAATGGGGGACTACTAACGTAGGTGGGCCTATAGGAGCTGTTGGCCCACCACTTATGGCCCAATCCATGATTCAAATACTAAAGCCCAACTTTCCTGGAACCCAACGTTACACCAAGAACCAATGACATCTAGACACTTATCAAGAGTAGAACCAGCCACATTAGCAGACAAAGATCCTGCAGAGTTATTGCACTACACATCAGCCATTAATGAGTTCCCCTGTAGCATTTATTACGATAATCCATTCACGTCGAAACAGAACAGCCTCACCACGAACAAGGCAAGCTAGAACATAGACTTTCGGCCAACATGACAGCTCGGAATGGACAAGGAAATGATGAACGAAGGATATAAGCAGGCTTGTAAGACAAAGAGAAGGTTAAGTTTTTTATCATCACCCTATCTCTACATTCCATCACTCTCACTTTTCTAACTTGCTCGTCGGAGGGTTCGTTGGGGGACTCCCCATTCCTCGTTGAACTCTTGTGCAGGTTTCTCAACGGACTAGTGATCGAACAACTGTGTGGGAGGCCTAGGTCAGTTCGACCCATTACTCAAAAGCTAGTAGTATCATCATCCACTAATAAAATTTTGATTTCGTCGTCCCTTCATCAGGTGAACCTGACTTAGGAAGGTTCTTGTTCAGGGTTTGGATGCTGCCATATGCAAATCCCTAATGGTGTCAAGACCTTAAACATTAGTATTCCTGATGTGTGCAATTATAATTACGCCTGGAACTTCAGTCCCTGCAATTATTCGAATCTTACTAATGTCGACCGAGAGGCACCGGCAATACTCAACTAGGCTGTATGAGAGCAAACATGTGAATCCATTGATCCATCTCTCAATAAGTTTGTGGACTTAACACTAACTGTGTCAACTCCGACGATGGCCCTGGATATCGTTGAGTGTGCAAGCTTGGATTCCGCGACAACCCTTACCTTTCTGAATCCCAAGGATGCCAAGGTCATTTTACTCATTTCATATCCCTTTTACATAATTATTTACAAATCCGTCTCATTTCCCTTTTAAGAGCTGTATGGTTGGATTTCAAGATTAATTTGAAAAAAAAAAAAATTATTTTTCCTATTCTGTGTGTTGTATATTTGTGTGTATGCACATTTCTTTTGTAGATATTATGATGTCATTATATATATTAAAATAATATAGTACAAAAGAATATTTATAAAATATAATTTTTTTAATATTAAAATTTATCAAAAACACTTTCACTAAAATATATCACAAATAAACATATTTTTTTTTACTCCCTTCACTAACAATCTCCGTACCAAGAATCTCACCTAAACTAATTCCGAAAACAAACGGTCCCTTATTTAATGATTTGAATTGCTAATTTTATAAAACTTTGAGTATATATTATTCATGGTAAAAAATTCTATCTGACATTTTTATTTTTTATTTTTTTATACTTTTAATATATTTCTAGATTACAAAGACTTGAAAATATAATATTTTAATACAAAATTTAAAAAATAAATAAATACAAAAGACAAAAAAAGAAAAAAGAAAAAAAAAAAAGAGACCTTTTTAGCAAATATCCAACATAGATGAATAGCCAAAAGTGACAAAAAAATTATAGCAAAAAAAAAAAGAGTAAAAATTGAGTATAATGGTGATATCGGGTATCACCAATACCTAATAAACCATATATGTAGAGGGTGAACTCCTAATTTTTAAGTACCACATATACATAGGAGGGTAAATAGTGAGATATTATTGAACGGTGATACCGATAACATTGTATCACCATTGCATTAAAAACAATTTCAAAAAAGAGACTTGAAATTTTCTAAGCTGATAAAAATTATTGCAGTCGCCACTGAAACATAGTGTTATGGTGAGAGTATGTGATAAATTATTTTTTTGATGTTGCAGACATAGATGAATGCTTGGATCAAAAAATGTACCCATGCAAAGGGACGTGTAAGAATACCCAAGGAAATTACACTTGCCAGTGCCCACTTGGCATGTCCGGTGATGGCAAAGTTGCTTGCCAAGGATATCGTGTTACCACTCTCTTTGCGGGTAGTTTCCCAACCCCAAAAAAAATAAAAATAAAAAACTACTCTTTTGTTTTTTATATGGTGAATCTTCTTCTCTGCTTGATTTTTTTTGGTGGCTCATAATTTGAAAAGTATCATTACCGAAGGTTGGCCTGATAGACAAGACTTGGTCCTTAGGATGTGCTCCTTTAGGTCTTAGATTCGAAACTTTCTAATACTGTAAACAATCTTTTGAGACTAGTCTATAGGCAAAAGCCTGACTTTAATTAGGACTCCCACAAGTGGACGATGAGATTGGTTCTTCGAATTAGTCGGTCTAATGAGTCGGATACCGAGTTATCCACACAAAAAAAAAAAAAAAAAAAAAAAAAAACACATTATTTATCATGAATTGCATATCAAAAGAGTCACCACCACGTTACTCTTGATAAGATTTTTGTACAAACAATTATGTTTTCATGTAGGGACGGATTCAAAATTATCACTATGGAGTACAAAAGTATATTTGGGGTGCAAATCCTTATAATTTTTAATTATTTTAAATTTTTTAGTATAATATATGATATTTAAAAAAATAAAATAAAATTGGGGGTCTCGCACCCTCCACACCCCTAGATCCATCCTTGTTTGCATGCAAATTTTCGGTACTTAATTTTTAATAAATACGAAACTAAACTAGTGAACCATGGTTTTGGTTACGTACGCAGTTTGTAGGATGGTCATATTCCTCGCCTTTGTTATTATTATAACTTTGGGAGGGTGCAAGAGAAGAAACAAACTTAGAAATTTCCAACAAAATGGAGGTTCCTTGTTAAAGCATCAAAAAATTAGGATCTTCCGTGAGAAGGAGCTTGAGAAGGCAACCGAAAAGTACGATAAGAGTCGACTTCTTGGCCAAGGAGGCTCTGGTGCAGTATACAAAGGAGTTTTAGCAGACAAGTCAGTAGTGGCGATAAAAAAGCCTAATGAAATCAAACAATTGCAAAGAGAGATCATAATAATGAAAGAATTTCAACATGAAATTAGTGTTGTCTCTCAGGTCAATCATAAGAATGTGGTTAAGGTTTTAGGCTTGTGTCTAGAGACAAAATTCCCATTACTCATTTATGAGTTCATCTTCAATGGATCACTCTTTGATCACCTCCATGTCAAGCGCTCCGTGATGCTAAAATCATGGGCAAATCGTCTGAGAATTGCTGCCAAGACATCACTAGCGCTTAATTATCTTCACTCAATTGCTGACCCACCAATCATCCATAGAGATGTCAAGTCCACCAACATACTTCTGGATGAAAATTTCACAGCAAAAGTTTCTGATTTCGGAGCTTCTGTGTTGATTCCATCGGGTAAAAGTGCAGTTGTGACTAAAGTACAAGGAACTCGTGGGTACTTGGACCTGGAGTACTTGATCACAGGTTTATTAACTGTAAAGAGTGGCGTTTACAGCTTCGGGGTTGTCCTTATGGAGCTCTTAACAGGACAGAAGCCAATTCTTAAGCAAAGAAATCCAAAGGAAAATGTGAACTTCATTCAATATTTCATTTCCTCAGTGGAACAAAAAGAACATTTCTCGGGTTTTGATGAACTACGAGGATGTTGACAGAAGGGAAAGCGAGCAAATTGAAGAGGTGGTTGAGCTTGCTGTGAGATGTCTCAACAGCAGCAGTACTGAACAACCTACAATGAAGGAGGTGGCTGAACAACTCAATGGGCTTAAGAAATTACATGACGCCTTTGAAGCTCAGGAAAATGATGAAGAGATGGAGAACTTGTTAGGCAAAGAAAATGATGCAATGTATTATTCAATATAGGAAACCCATTACATGACAGCATTTGATATTGAACTTCGGTAAATGTGATAGTTGAAGAAATAAAACTTACAAACTTTATTATTTGCAGAAGAAGCATATGCTTGAAAGCAAGGTCAATTAGGCACCATGTTGTAGCTAGGAGGTTATGGTCTATCAATATTTTCTATCTATTGTTGGATGCTTTCTCTTTAAAATTTGTTGTATATGCTTGGTTCTGTTTTAAACATGGTAATAGAACTATTGATGAATGTTGTCATAAATTGAATCATCCAAGTGATCTTAAGGTTATGTTAGCGTTATTCATTATGTGATTTAGTTTTCTTTGTACCAAACCCACGAGGCCACAACTTGCTAAGTGATTGTTGAAAAATATGGTTTAAGGCCTAATAGTTGGTTACCCTTTGACTAACTTGGGTCTAATTTTTCTTGATTATGGAAGGATATTTTGAGGATTGGCCTTTCAGTCATGAATTTAGCCTGTTCTTATCAACAACCTAGTGGAATGACCCTTTCCCTTACTCGACTTTTTTTCTCTTTCCCTTCAGCAAAATTAATCTCTGGCAGAAATTTTCTGTCTTTCTTCTGACAACCCTGCTGGAATCTTTTATTCAGAATGAGATTGCATGCCTGAGAATCTAAAAATCTTACAATTGATAAACATCTTCAGTCCCCATTCTAGCCAATCAGATTCTTTACATTGGAAAATTGACAAGCATAGTTTTTTTTTTTTTTTTACCCTTTCCATCTAATTTGAATTAATATGCCCAAGCAAAAGGACTCTTTGAACCATTTGAAATAAGTTTCATTATTATCTTGCAAAGATGTACTGATTTATTTGTGATTATAATGGTTAAAAATTTCTGTATTTAGCCTATATCCTTCTTGCAGTCTCAAAAACTTCTTGGATTGAAAAACAATATATTTGTAATATGTGTGGTTAGCATAGTAATTATAAAGTTAATTATTTGAATGATCCCTCAAAGTATTTGTTCTATTACATTTTAGTCTCCAATTTTTTTAATTGTTTCAATTTGGTCCCCAAAATATGTGATTTGTAACAATTAATTCCTAGCGTTAGCACCATTTAAAATCAACAACGGAAGTAGGAGTATTTTTCGAATTTTACATGAAGTCTCAACAAAATCAAAATTATCAAATACACACATGGTCTTAAAGTATTCATTTGGTAGCATTTTGGTTTCTAAAATATGCATTTTGTTTCATTTTAGTCTCTTAACTACACACTTTCTTTTATATATATATATATTTGTTTTTTGATGTGTACACACTTTCTTATATTTTTGTCCCCAATATTTTAATTTTGTTACATTTTTAGTTAAAATTTAAAAAATATCCCTGCTTCCATTACTGCTTTTGAACAATGTTGATGTCAGGGATTAAAGTGTAACAAATCATATACTTTAGAGACCAATGTGAAATGATTACAAGATTGTGGATTAAAATATAGCATAATGCATATTTTGAGAACCATTTCTATAATTAATCCTAAATTATATCTTGTATGCTGATATACATGTTTGTAACTTAATTCACAAAGGGAAAGAAGGATGTGATAGGTCACCATCATCGAAAGGAAGGCTCTCATGATGCACCAATCCTAAATTCTCCTCTTCATAAATGAACTTTGGTTGGAATCATCAAAAAGAAAAAAAAAGAAGAAAGATAAAAATAAAAATAAAAAATAAAAAAAGGGGAAAAAAGAAGCCAAATTGGAAAGACTCGTCTTCATGCTGGATGTGTGATTACTCTCAATTTGTTTGGATTAGATAGATAAAAAGAAAAAAAGAAGCCAAAAAAAAAAAAAAAAATACACAAAAAGTTATGTGATTCAACACAAACATACCAAAGCCCACTAGGCAGAGAGAAATTTGCTATAAAATATAGAGAGTATAACTATGAGATCGAAAGTACCTAAACTTCCACACTAATATCCGAACCCTGATACAATCTCTATTTATCTCCTCAGTGTTGTGTTTGTATAGAAATTTGGAAAGAAAAGGAAAATGTGAGGGAAAAATCCGCAGTACCTAATTACTAGTGTTCTTATTGTAAAGAGCGACGTTTATAGTTTCGGGGTTGTACTTATGGAACTCTTAACCGGATGGTTTCCAAAGCCGAACCCAAATTCTGATGGAAATAGGAACACTAACATCATTCAGCATTTCATAACCTCGGTGGAACAGAAACAATTCTCACAGGTTTTGAATAACTGTGAGGTTAGTGACATAAGAGAAAGTGAGCAAATTGAAATGGTGGCTGAGCTTGCTGTGAGATGTTTGAATAGGAGTGACATTGTACGACCTACAATGAAGGAGGTGGCTGAACAACTCCTTGGTCATATGAGATTGCAAGAGACCTTCCAAGCTCAAGAACAACCTGAAGAGACTCAGAGCTTGTTAGGCCACATGACCAACATAAATGATGTCGACTCAGACTTGGAAAACAATTACCATACATGTTATGATAAGTACCGGCTTTGGGCTAGGGCCATTAAGGCCTGTGCCTTATGTCCTAAAAAATTAGCCCAAAATAGGGCTCTCAAATTTAGTAAAGTGTTATATAGCATATCACAAATTTAAAGAGGCCCAAATTATTTTTGGTATTTTAGGGCCAATCTAAAGGGTTCTAAAATATTTTATTGAGCCCATATTTATTTATTAGTGTGGTTTGACCCAATTAAAATTAAAATTTGTGGCCTTGAATGAGATGAACATTACATGCACATATACTGAGCTCTCAATCTCTCTCTCTCTCTCTCTCTCTCTCTCTCTCTCTCTCTCTCTCTCTCTCATTCTCTCATGAAGGAAGTAGACCAAGCAAGTATTGAGCAAAGCAAGCAGCAGTCAGAAATTGGAAATTATGACCCAAGTACTGAGCAAAGGAAGCAAAGCGAGCAGACCAAGCACTGAGCTCTCAAATCTCTCTCTGTCACGGTAAGTCCTCTCTCTCTCTCTCTCTTTCTCTCTCTTACTATCAGATTTTAATGGAATAAATAAATTTGCCCTAATTTTTCTTACCTTATTTCTTTATCAGATTTTAGTAGAATAAATAAATTTGTCCTTTTTTTTTGTTTTTTTTTTATCTTATTTCTTTATCAGATTTTAGTAGAACAAATAATTTTGCCCTAATTTTTTTTTACCTAGGTCGTTATCAGTTTTAATTGAATAATCCTGAGTTTTTTGCCCTAATTTTGTTTCTGTAATGCCCTCAAAAATATGATATAATCAATCATTCACAAGATCTATAGACATAATAGAAATGTTATATTTTCATTCATCAGAGTTAATATTACAGGAGATATCGTATGCATTACACTTTCATAAACGTTCATCTTGAAACTATAGCATGTAACTCTAATTGAGAACAAAAAAATAAACTGCTCTAAGGGCTTACATTTTTCCAAGACTTCGCTTGGTTACAACAAAAGAAGAGTCTAGTTTCTATGCAAATAAAGCCCTCGGTTTGAATAAACATTCAACACAAAATGAAATCACAAGAGTGGAGCCTTCTGCCCCTAAGCCTCCCAAACTATGTCCTTGGAGATGGCATGCACTTGTACCTGAAAATGGTTTCCCAAGTAGGGTGAGCCAAAGCCCAGTAAAGATATGCTAAACAATATATGAAATTAACTAAGCCATCAGCATCAGATAAATGTTCAATACTAGTAAACCAACTTGCACCTGTTTCATCACCAATCAATATCGATATCCGTATTTCAGTCCATTTCTATTCATTTATCCAAATCAATTCATTGACATAGTTCATTGTTATCTAAACAATTCAAAACGAGACTACAACTTATTTATCAACATTTCAATAACAAACATTATTCAACACTTCCATTTTCTTGCCATTTTATGGAATCACATCTGAGGGAACCGGCACTCATATATGTATAATTCCGGGACTTTCACCCCGGATACTCCGACCAACTTAATTATCAATGGAGTCTATCCCCTATCTCCTCCTAAACAATGGAGTACATCCTTTATCTCCTCCCAAACAACGATATATATAAAATGTATTTAAAAGCATGTCATATACAATGACTATCAAAATTCACATATTCAACAATTTAATCAATCCGTCATATTCAATAATAATATTCATATGACTAGTTCCAATTTACCTAGTCCTCATGCAGTTTCTATAACAATCATAGCTATCCTCCACTGATAGCCCAAAACAAATATTTTCTAAACAGATAAACAAATCTATCAACAGATAAATTATCAACTTTTCTATAAGTGTGTGATTTATCAAACCAAACTGCACCATTCAATCACATATTCCGCCAATTTTATAATTCCCAAACCAATTTCATTATTTACACAAGTAGCTATTTCAACTCAACTTAGGGCAATTTTCCTTCTATTCCAAAACATCAGCCTATAGGTTCAAATCTCACCATTTCAACAATAAAGAATCTCATACACAAACCCCCAAGGTTACTTTGTAAATCAACATGAAAACCCCCTTTAGTTTAGAGCCCAAATCTTAACTTTTACCCAAATCACTCCCAAATCCCTCCATTTATACAAATGACAAATATCTAGGTTAAAGCTCATATTAAATAGTAGAATATCCCTACCTCAAGAGTAGAAGCTCAAAGGAGATGATGAAGAGCTTCAAAATGCCCCAAATTCAGTTTTGCTTGGATCAAAGTAAAGCCCTAGAGATGCTCCAACACTTTAACAAAGGGACTAGGGTTGAGAGATGCTTAGATCTAGGGTTATTTGTAAAGAGAGGGGGTGTTTTAGAGAGAGAGAGACAGCCAATCTAGGGTTTTTAGGAGAAAAGTAATCAAAAAGTGAAGTAAAATCACTCTGCTGCGAATTAATATAGGCGACCTTTGCTCGAGCGAAGGAGTTGTCGCTTGACCGACCAGACACAACAAGTAACCTCGCTCGAGCACAAGAAGCGTCGCTCGAGCGCAGAATGCAAAGCTTTAGGTCTACCATAGATGCAGACGTACGCTCGAGTGCAAGAAGCCTCACTCAAGCGTAGGAACAACTAACACAAAGCTCGCTCAAGCGCAAGAAGTCTCGCTCGAGCGAAGAACTTTCCTCTCTCCAAAAAAGCTACGTCTGGAAAGAAACCTGAGAACACTCAATTCTCGCTTGACTGAAGAAGCCAAAATCTGGGCAACAACATTCTAGACCAACTAACAACCAACCTGTTCCAAACACGCCCAACATAAACCAAAACTCAAATACAAAGAGTCAAAAGAGAATAACATGACAAGGATACGATGTTCAACCACGGAACCCAAGTCTGGGACACATAGAAGGTCAGGGCAAAACCGGGATCGATATAACCTCCCTTCCTTAAAGAATTTTGTTCTCGAAATTTGAGTACAAGTTTTAAAATCATGATTATCCCATTTCAAAATGATTACCATTCCACTCTCATCACTATGACCGACCCACCGGTCATACAATCTATTCACAAGAGAACAAATCCATGATATATAGCTCAATATATATTACTAATATGCATCTTCTGAAATTTAGCTAATTTCAACACATACATCTCATGTTTTCTAAAACATATTCAATGTTTATGACAAGTTTACAGTTTTTCCAAAACGTAAGCAACATATACAATGTTCTCATTAATTTAAAACATATACAATGTTCACATTAAACTTGTATTTCCGAAACACATTCAACTTGTACAATGCTTTTATAATCCAAAACATATACAATGTTTTTATAGTTCCTAAACAAAGCTGAAATTCCAACATGCATTCAAACACCAATAAATAAGTCTGGATATTTCTCTTGGACTTCCAATTCACGCTCCCATGTTGCTTCCTCAACCCCATGATGTTTCCACAATACTTTGACCAAGGAAATTGTCTTGCCTCACAAGACTTGGTCCTGTCTATCCAAGACTCTCACCGGTCTCTCTTCATACAAGGCATCCTCATCTACCTCTAAATCGGTCAAATCCAATACATGTGATGGTTTCGGAAAGTTGTGGAGGTAACGCTAAACGGTATGCAACCTCCCCAATCCGCTCTAGGATCTCAAAAGGACCAATAAACCGAGGGGACAACTTCCCACTCTTCCCAAACCTCATCAAACCCCACTTAGGTGATATTTTCAAAAAGACATGATCACCCACCTCAAATGACAAAGGTCTCTTCTTACGGTCAGCATAACTCTTACGGTCAGCATAACTTTCAAATGGTGCCATGCCAATACTCGACTAGAAACTGTTATTGTAGGCAAACTCCACTAAGGGTAGGTGTCTCTCCCACGATCCTTTAAAGTCAAGGACACAACCTCGAAGCATATCCTCAAGGATCTGGATAGTACGCTCGGACTACTCTGTCTGTCTGAGGATGGTAAGCCGTGCTAAAAGTCAATTTAAGCTATACCACAGCCTAGCTGTGAAACAGGGATCTCTATCCGAAACGATTGTCACGGGGATCCCGTGCAACCTCATTATGTCCCGAATATACAAGTCAGTAAGGTAATCTACCGAATCTCTCACGCGCATAGGAATTAAATGCACTGACTTGGTCAACCGGTCAACTACCACCCAAATGGCATCACTACCCCGTTGAGTCCTCGGAAGACCCACAACAAAGTCCATCGTGACATGCTCTCATTTCCACTTCTCTATCTTCCCACTGAAGATCTTATCCCAGAGGGATTCTACCTCAAAGTCACCCTCTGTGCCTCTAACACTCGGTTCACAAGTGTAGGTTGTGCAACTACAGAAAAAAGGCTGCAGACTCAACAGACTCACTCAAATGCAAGTCAAACTCACCAAGAGCACTCAACATTTCCCATTCCTGAATAGCTATACGAGCTACACTACTGATGGACTTCCTACTTATGGCATTGGCCACCACATTGGCCTTTCCTATATGATAATGCAACTCGAAATCATAATCTTTTGTGAACTCTATCCACCTTCTCTACCTAAAATTCAAGTCCTTCTGTGTAAACAGATACTTCAAGCTCTTATGATCAGAAAACACCTCAAACCTCTCATCATACAAATAATGCCTCCAAATCTTCAAGGCAAATATTACAGCTGCTAACTGTAAATCGTGAGTAGGGTAGTTCCTCTCATGTGTTTTCAACTATCGTGAGCCATAGGCTACTACTTTCCCCTCTTGCATCAATATACAACCCAAACCCTCTCGTGAGGTATCACAATACACTGAATAGCCCAAACCCTTATTTGGATGATCTAGTGGAGCTGGAAGTGGACTTAGCCAATCTGCAGTTCTACGACGAACAGGATCCGTGAGATGTGCAGATTGATTGGTTTGATCTGAATGGGTCGACAGACAACTTCAGGTGGCTTAGTGACGAGCCTGACAAAGAGGAAGAAACTAAAACACAGCCACAGGAACAAGGAGCAAGAATAGCTGCAGTGGCCGAGGAAAAGAGGAAATTGCCGGAGAGCACTGGCATCAAGAATTTAGCTCAGGAACTGGGCGCTCTGAGTACCGCAGATACAGAACATGAAGCTGTTTTGAAGCGGTTTGTGCAAGAAAGAGATTAAGACAAACAGAAAGCTAAAACAGCTCAACTCTGAAGAGATAGACCACATGACGAGAAGTGGGCGGTATTTCAAGTCACCACATTTGGACCAAGCTGAAGCCTCCTGGAAAGATAAAGAGGTTGAAAAGCAAAAAGAAAAGTAGTTGAAGAAAGAGGTAGTGCTGAAGCAACTAAAAAAATTCAAGTCGATATTTCAATCTGGGGTCTGCTTATGGCTTCTCGAGTGCATCGACAGGTTGTACTATCAGCGATGGACAAAGCAAAATTGTCCAATGACATGACTCCTGAACAGCTTGTGGGGTTAGTTTTCCCATGAGGTGTCGCGCCAACTCTAACTTTCTCAGACAAAGAATTGCTACCAGAAGGCTCGGCACACAACAAACCTCTGTACATATATGTTGAGTGCAGAGAAAAATGGGTGCCAGTGGTGTTGGTCGATATCGGGTTAGCTATCAATGTCTGTCCATCTCGTACAGCTTATGCCATTGGTCTGAAACCCGCAGATTTCGTGCCTATAGCCCAAGTGATCCGGGCGTATGACAACACGAATAGAGAGGTTATAGGCATGGTACAGATCCAAGTTCAAGTGGGCCCAGCTCAATAGGATATTGAGTTCCATGTCCTAGATGTGCTGGCCACTTTCAATTTACTGCTAGGGAGACCCTGGTTGCACCAAGTAAAAGCAGTCTCTTCTACCCTCCACCAAATGCTAAAATACCCTCACGGGAAGGGGGTGGCTATTGTGTTCGGAAATTCGTCCATACATCCTTTGCCAAAGGCAACTACACCTATGCTGGAAATTGTTCATGGCGAGAAGGATGTATTCCTTTTAGGGTTTACTCTGGCCGAGGCCCGAGCAGTGCAAACCATCTTGGCAGCTGATGAGGGCGTGTATGGCAGCGCCCAATGAATCTATTTCATGAACAAGATACAATATGTGCCAGGAAAGGGACTGGAAGAAGTGGCCAGAAATGCGTCACAGCATTGGCCGATGTGCCACATAATCCGCATGCCTTTGGTCTTGGCTATGTGCCTACCAAAGAAGATTGAGTCAGGAAGAGAGAAGAGATGGCAGGCAGAGCCGAAGCTAAGTAGACCGGGAAGCGCTATGAGCTTGTTCATAGGCCAATCTGGGGAACCCTGAATGATCATTTTGTTTGGAAGGGTGAAGACTTCCCATTTTGCGGCTTCCCTAAACCCTGGTTCAATTCTGAGAAGCAACGTGTTCCTGGCTTTGAAATTTTCTTTAACTTGCAACTGTAAGACAATGATACAGAGAAAAAGGCTGAACCAACTATTGAAGCTGAGAAGAGCATGGAAAATGACTCGGACAACAGCAAACTTGAAGTAGGGGTAGCACTGGCATGTCTCCTTTCAGATCCGCCAATCGACTTAGAGAGTTTGGGGGATAACCTGACCATCCCCGTGATAGAGAACCAACCGGGTGTAAACCCTTCTAGCAACATTTTGGATGCATCTGAAGCACCATCTCTCATTTGGCAACTGGAAGAGGGCTACATATCCAGTAGTTTTAAGTCGGGTAGTGAACCAGAATCTGATTCCACAGAGTCTGTGGAGTCGGAATCAGATTTCGGTTCTTCTGAGTCTAAGTCTGGTATTCCTGGGGGTGATAACCTGGATGCCAAGGTCTTGTCCAGGTCATCCTTTTCTTTTGCTTTTGAGTCGATTGTAACCAACGAGTTGGATGAGCCAGACTTTATGAATGAGAATGCCACTGCAGATTCTGAGTATTTCTCTATGCCGTTTGTTTATTGCATTGACCAGGACTTTTAACATTTTAATGAAAACGAAGAGAAAGGAATTCCTCTGGTTTTGAAAACTTTGATTAATAGAGAGGATGAGAGGTTTGTAAAACCCCTTACTGATGAAATCATTACTTTTAATGTGGGTACTGAGAAGGATCCGCGTCTAGTCCAGATTGAGTCCACGTTGTCTTCAGAAAAGCGCGAGCGCTTAGTCGTTTTATTAAAAGATTTCAAAGATATTTTCGCACGGTCTTACGAAGACATGCCTGGAATCGATCCTGAGATTGTACAGCATCGGATCCCTCTCAACCCCGAGGCTCGACCCGTCAAACAAAAGTTGTGGAGAATATGCCCGGATTGGACTTTGAAGATTAAGGAAGAAGTAACCAAATAGATTGAGGCAGGGTTCTTGCTTGTGTCTGAGTATCCAACGTGGTTGGCCAACATCGTCCTAGTGTCGAAGAAGGATGGTAGCATCAGACTCTATGTCAACTTTAGGGATCTGAATAAGGCTAGTCCAAAGGATGATTTTCCCTTACCACATATTGATGAATTGGTGGATTTCACCGCGGGTCATGCGTTGTTCTCCTTCATAGATGGATTTTTCGGTATAACCAGATTTTGATGGCGCCCGAGGACAGAGAGAAAACTGTATTTACTACACTGTGGGGAACCTACTGCTATCGGATGATGCTGTTTAGGTTGAAGAATGCTGGGGCTACCTATTAACGGGTTGCAACCACTATTCTACATGATACGATCCATAAAGAGGTCGAGGTGTATATGTACGACATGATTGTCAAGTCCAAAGAAAGAGAGGGCCACTACACCACCTTAAAGAAATTCTTTCAGCGGATCAGAGAATACAGACTAAGGTTGAATCCGCAGAAGTGTACTTTCGGTGTAACAGCAGGGAAAATAATGGGTTTCTTGATCACACAGAGGGGCATAGAGGTAGATCCTTCCAAAGTCAAGGCCATCCTAGAAATGCCACCACTAAGGCTTGAAAATGAGGTGTGAGGCTTTCTGGGTAAAGTGCAATTCATAAGACGATTTATTTCTGAATTAACCTTGACTTGTGAACCACTATTTGGTCTTCTGAAGAAATGAAAGAAATTCTGATGGGATGATCGATGTCAATTTGTTTTTGAGCAGATCAAGCAATACCTTCAGAATCTACATGTGTTGTCGCCGCCAGAGCCAGAGAAGCCTTTGATTTTGTATCTGTCAGTAATGGACACAACGATGGGATGCATGTTTGCTCAGGAATCTGAGGATAGGGTGGAGAAAGCCATCTATTACTTGAGTAAAAAAATGCTGGATTGTGAGGCCTGCAATACGCCGTTGGAGAAAGCTTGCTTAGCCTTGGTATGGGCTACTAGGAAGTTGAGGCACTACTTGTTAGATCACTCCGTTATTCTAGTTTCGAGATTAGATCCCATCAAATATCTTTTTGAGAAACCAGCACTTATGCATAGGCTAGCTCATTGGCTGCTTTTTCTCTTCGAATTTGATCTGAAGTATGTCACTCGCAAGTCAGTCAAGATGAGAGTAGTAGCGGAGTTCCTAGTGGATCACCCAGTAGAAGGGGATGAAGCAGTAGAACACCTGTTCCCAGATGAAGTCATTCTACAAGTCGAGAAAGCGATTTGGACAATGTACTTTGATTGAGCGTCTAATTAATATGGTTATGGAATAGGTGTGCTATTGATAGCACCCGACAATTCCCATATACCTTTAGCCTTCAAACCCCGGTTCAAGGTATCCAACAACAAAGCAGAGTATGAGGCGTGTATCGCTGGTTTGAAAGCCGCCCTGGAATAAGGGCAAAAAGGTTGGATGTTATCGGGGACTCGAACCTAGTTGTGTCTCAAGCAAATGGAGACTGGAAGGTCAAAGAAGAAAAGATGAAGATTTATCACTAAACCTTGGATGTTCTGATTCCTAGGTTTGAAAAGCTGATTTTCACACATCTACTAAGGAAGAACAACAGGTTCGTTGACGCTTTATCAACTCTATCATCCATGATAGACATCCCACTTGGAGTTCAGATACATCTAATCATCATTGAACAGAGATATACACTAGCCTATGAGACTATCGCCGCAATAGATGAAGCGCAAGATCAAAACCCTTGGTACTACGATATCTGGAACTTCTTAGAAAATGAGGTTTATCCACAAGGAACAAATGCCAAAGACAAGAGGGCAATATAGCGGATGGCCGTCCAATTTATCGTCTACGGAGGTAAACTGTACAAGATGGGTCATCTGGGCATGTACAAGTTGTGTGTCGAAGCAGAAGAATCAAAGCGCCTGATGGAGGCTATCTATGGGGGAGAGTGCGGAGCGCACATGAACGAAGTAATGTTAGCCCGGAAGATTCTCAAGCAAAGTTACTACTGGTCTACTATGGAGGAGGATTGTATCGGTTTTGTTCAGCGATGCCATAAATGCCAAATTTATGCCAATTGCATGAATATCCCGCCGTCGAAGCTGTACAACATGACTTCACCATGGCATTTCTCAGTCTAGGGAATTGATGTCATTGGGGAAGTCACACCAAAAAGGTCCAATGGGTATGAATACATTTTGGTGGCAATTGATTACTTTACAAAGTAGGTAGAAGCTCAGTCCTACGCAGTGTTAAAAGCAACGCATGTGGCTAAGTTCATTTGAAACAACATCATTTGCTGATATGGAGTCCCAAACAAGATCATTTTAGATAATGGCTCCCATTTCAAGAAAGAAGTGGTAGACTTGTTAGAGAAATACAACGTGGCTTTCCATAAGACATCTATATACCAACCGCAAACCAACAGAGCTGTTAAGGCTGCCAACAAGAACGTCAAGCATATTTTGCAGAAAATGGTTGAGACTTATAGGGACTGGCCAGACAAATTGCCGTTTGCACTTTGGGGTTATAGAACTTCAATCCGGACATCTATAGGGGCAACTCCTTATTCTCTTGTCTATGGGATGGAAGCTGTTCTACCAATCGAAATAGAAGTCTCGTCGCAGTGAGTTATGGCTGGGTGTCAAATAGCAGAGGTAGACTGACAACAGAGCAGTTCGAAAAACTGATGTTGTTTGATGAGAGAAGGCTGAAAGCATTATACTATGTTTAGGGTTATCAATGCAGAATTGCTAAGGCTTTTAATAAGAAAGTTAAGTCTCGGAATCTCAAAGAAGGGGATTTGGTGCTGAAAGACAGCTGAGCTCTCATCCATGACCCTAGGGGCAAGTTCAGACCCAATTGGATTAGTCCTTACATCATTAAAACTATCTGGTCAGGTGGAACTATTATTCTCATGGACCTGGATGGCCTAGAATTTTCCCAACTGATCAACATGGACAAGTTGAAGAAATACTATTCCTGAGAGACTCGCTTGGCTGAAAACCCAGAAGGGCGACCTAGGCAAAAGTCAGAGCATAAAAAAATTGGAAATAAAGAAAAATGAGCTCGCAAGGTTGAAAAACCTAAAGGGCGGCCTTGGAAAAAGTTAGAGCACAAAAGGAGAGAGTTAATACTCGAGTGAACCTGAATCGAACTATGTAAGGCCTGATTTCCATCTTCGGGATATGTAGGCAACTTCATCCTGAAGTCCGGCAATAAACACCTCCAAATCAACTGTTCTGTCCATGTGTTTGGTCAGGTCATCTTTGCCTGCTCTTCGTCTGAGAGTTCAGTTGTGATCTTTATTCTGAGAGTTGGTTACAGTGCTGAGCAGTGGTGTTCAAATAAGGGGCAATTTGTGATCTTTTTATTCGGGGTTGTACGTCTCGAGGATTGATTCCGTGCGTGTCAGGTGGTGATCCTTTTCGAAAATGGTTTTGAAAAGTTTTAATAAAACTTTATTTTTGTTCAAATTTTACCTTTTACAACTTAGACCATTTTTAGACCAAAAGGAAAATTTTCAGTACTCACAACTTTAATTTCATTGATTTCAACTCAAAGCTCTCCAACTCTCGATAAAAATCAAAGTTACTTTTATTACATTAAGAAAACTTGAAAAGAAAAATCAAAGTAGTAAAATAGGGGCATAGATGAGTCAGGTGCTCCAACGTCCTCCACTTGTGCTTGTGGAAGCTTCTGATGCCAAAGTGGGCCTGGTCTGTGCCTCATCCTCGAGCCAAGCTAGGCATTCTCCAGAAAGGGCATAATTGAAACTAGGGGTAGGGCCCAGAAGTTCTCTCGTCCTTCAAGCAATGAGGTACCTAGCCAAGTGTGAACCTCAGATGGCAAATGAAACCGACTACTTTACCCCTTCCTCTGAGCGGGTCTGGTCATGCTCGAACTAACATATGAACCAAAACAAAAAGTAGAATACACAGTGTGTAAGGCCGATCAGCTAAATACCAGATTATTGAGTCATGTTGTAGCTCATTTCGGTCAGATTAAGCCAGGGGCAACGCCAAGCAATGTCAATAGCAGACCTGCTGCACATCCAGTGGCACCACCATCCCTTGTTCGGGAAATTCACTAGTCGATGGCGGAAGAAATAGCTTCATGCTGAATACTCAGGGCAAGAGTCCACTACCTTTAGCTTATCCATAAGCCACACCTGGGAAGGGATGAAAAAAGAAGAGAGATTAAAGAATAGATAGGTGTATGTTGAGAGAAAAGTGAGAAAAGGGTGTAGACACCCCATTTTTGACCGACCTTAAGACTCAGACATCACCAACTGAGCGCTCGGTGATGTTGCATATTGTGCTCGTTTTGAAGTTGCGGAATCTCGGCCGCGAGCCTTGCCCCCGGACTTCCGAACTCTTTTGTACTTTGCCTCGGTTTGTGAACTGAGTCCCATTTTCTCCGTCTTCTCTTCCCAAAGGGAGGGAGAGGTCCTGTAGACTATCTCTCAGTGGCTATAGGCTACATTTCGTGGTCGTTGGCCATTTTTCCTGTTTGGAGCCTTGTTTTCGATTTTCGGAGCCGTCGGCTGTGTGCCTCGGTTCGGGACTACTTAACCACCTCCGTTTGCTCCGGTTTTTGGCACACACCTTATTTCCTCCCTTTTTGAGGGATACTATGGCTCGAGAGACCAACTTCGTGGTCAAACGCCACCTCCGGTACTTAACAGTTTGTTTTCGGGGCCCCGGGCCGCGCGTTTTGGCCCCCGAACCTTTGTTTTACATCGGTTTGGGTTCATTTTTGGCGGAGACCTTATTTTCATTGTTAGGAAGGTTGTAGAAGGATGGGAGGCCATCAATTGTTCTGAAGACCAGCTTTATTCCTTCATCGCTCTTCATCGCCCGTTTTCCTCGCTAGAAAGCTGACTTTTTCCATTCCCGAGCCACTTTTTCTGACTTTCCACCACACCATTGTGTTGTACACACCTGGGACGCCACCAATATGGATAGGCCGGCCATAAATTGTTCTTGACCCTTTTGAACCCCTCTAAAAAGTTAATTTTTCTCTTTCCTAGGTTACATTTTCTGGGTTTTGACCATACAGCTGTGTTGTACACACATGGGAGGCCACCTTTTTGGGGTGGCCAGCCACTAATCTTTGTTGACCCTTTTGACCTTGGCCGGCCGGCCACCTAAACCTCTTGAACCTGGCCGGCCATGTTCCTCTCTCCTGGTGCATTACCGCTGTGCTAGCTGTTTTGCCCCAGATCCCTGCTCGGGAATCTGCCCTTTTGGAGGGGAAATTTGAATTTGTTTTTCCCTTCATTCTCCATCCCTTCTCCTCTATAAAGCCAGCACCCCAGCTCCATTTCTAAGGGTTACAAAAATTGGTTGGAGCCTTTGCATACAACTCTCTCTCTCTCTCTCTCTTCCAAACCTCCAAACATCCTTGTTTTTGCACCTTTTACCCTACACCCTATAGCACCACACCTCCATCCTCCGTTCTAACACTTTGAGGTTAATTTTCAGAGGCTAGGAGCTCCTCTTCTTGGACCAGTAGCTGCTGGAAAGTTGTGCTACAAGGGTGAGTCCTCTTCTCCCTCTTTCTTGCCTTATTTTGTTCTATATCTTAGCCCCTTTTGCTTACATTTTTGGGCTCTGACCCAAACTGGAAATAGTTCTATTTTGAGCTCATCTTCATATTTGATTAAGGAATTGTTTCTATTTAAGGCCATCTTCTGCCCCTTTCCCTTTTATCTCTCTTTTAGGCCTATTCTTGCATGGTATGTTAGCCCTGTTTGTAAGCATTTTTGGGCTTTAAGCCAAACTGTAAAGTGCTTTATTTTGAGCCCCTCTTAAACTTTGTTAAAGGTCTTTTCACTGTTTGAGGCCAGCTACTGCCTTTTGCCTTTTATCTCTCTTTTAGGGCCATTTTTGCATCATATTTTAGCCTTACTTGTGAGCATATTTGAGTTTTTCTATAAACTATAAAGTATCTTTTTTTGAGTCCCTCTTCAAGTTTTTTGAAGAGCACTTTGTTGTTTGAAGTCATTTACTACCCTGTTTGTTCATCCTCTCTTTTAGGGTTGTTTTTGCATGATATATTAGCCCTATTTGTGAGCCTTTTTGGACCCCGACCTAAACTGAAAAAAGTCTTATATTAACATCGTCTTCATGTTTGATTAAGATCTATTCTCTGTTTGGGGTCGTCTTCTCTTATGCATGCTTCACTCTTTCATGATTAGGGTTATGCATTAGAGCACTTGCATTGGCCATGATTTGGCCTCTTAGCCACTGAAATCCAGTGGATTTTCAGTGGCTTTGATGTATTTTTGAGCCTCAAAATCAGAGGGGGGTGACCCCCTCTCACCTTGTTTTGTTTGATGGTCATTTTGGCCTTCCAAAGAGGCCCTATCTTGCATGCTTTGTTGACTGATTTCAGGACCAATTTGATGAGTTTTAGAACTATCATAATTTGGCTGTGCTAAGTGTCCTTGATGCATGTGCTTAATAACCCCTTTGTATGCCCTCTAAAAGAATCCATCATTTGTGCATGTGTTGGCTGCATTTCAGAGGTTATTTGGGCATTTTTTTGGCATGTTTTATTCACTTATTTTTGCTGGTTTGATGAGTTCTCACTTGCTTCATATACATGCCATGTAAACCATGTTTGCTAGTCAAAGTTGCATGCTAGCATCTTTTGGCCATGCTTTGAACTAGAAATGTTCATATTTTGGGACTGCCTTGGCTCTGTCTTTATGCTTCATGATCAAATAATGCACGCTTTGTATAGCTATAGGTCAATACATGTGCCTAGTTTTGTGTTTCGAGACCATTCCATGCATCGGGTGCCATGTTTCCATGTTTCGGGATCACTTTGCATCGCATTTCAGTGCTGGAACTTGCCTATTTGTATGCCATATTTCATGCCTTGCCATGCCTCGTTAGAGTGGCATTTGTGCTTTAGGATCGGTCCTCGATTTGCGTGCATGTGTGCACACATCTCGAGTGTCTCATTTTTATCTTATGGCCACTGATGTGAGTGTGGCTGAGGTCTACTCATGTTGGTGTAAGTCCATTATATATTGTGTATGCCATTTCATTTCATAGCATTACGTATGCTAGGTTGCATGTTAGAGCATTGTGTATGCCATGTTACATTGTCCATTGTGTATGCCATTTCATAGCATTGTGTATGCTAGGTTGTATATTAGTTGCATAGTGCATGCCATCTCATTTGCATAGTGTTTGGGATAGGAGTTAGCCTGAGCACGGGAAACGAGGGACGTTTCGTACTTTGAGTGACGGAACGTGTCTCAATTCCCAGTCACCGACACTCCGGATTATCCATGATGGAGTTTAGGCCTTGTTGTGTTTTCATGTACATTCATTCCATATTGAGTCATGCAAATCGACTCCTCGGCCATCATGCATCGAGATGCGTGATTAGTGGCACGAAGATTGATGACTACACTCCCTGAAGAGTAGTCAAGCATACATATGTGAAAATACATTGCCATGCCCCTTTCTTGCTCTTTGTTGCAGCAAATCAAGAATCAACAGCCTTTCAGAGCTTTGCACAATATTTCGGGCTTAATTGTAAACAGAGGCTAATTGGGGCATTGCAATAGACTTCCGCGCAATGCAACCTGAGCATACATCATTCATCATCCGGATCAGAGTCAAGGCAGTCCCTAGCTTGCATGCTTATTTATTGCTTTCCTAGATTAATTTGTTAATTAATTAGGATTTTGTAATTATTCATTTGGGACTGTATATTATTTATTCGGACCCTCTGCACGAGGGTAATGTTGTAATAAGTGTGCGTGTGTGTGATGTATGTCTTTCAACCCCACGTCTTTCTCCCTTTTATTTACTAGCTTATGATGGTTAGATTAGGGCATGTTTCAATTAGCATACAGTATGATAGCATGTTTGCATTCATTTATCTGTTTTGCATGCACCGGGCTCGGTACATCATAAGTCACTGCATTGTATTTCAATTCCAAGTTGAATACTTGTTAGCTGTAGCATTCCATATGCCATGTTTAGAATAGCCGAGCCTATCTTAGTTGCATTCCTGCATGTGTTGCATTAGGCATTTCTGTATAGTTAGGATCATGCATGGATTTCTAACATAGTTTCTGTTTTGGCTTGGAGTACTCGGTAAGTTTTTACGCTTTAGCATCCTTGCATGTGTGTGAGTGACTGCCATGATAGCATGCTTACCATGAGGCTATTTGCTTATGTGATATAACTGCCTGAATGCCTGTGGGTGAAGGTTAGGTTATTTGGATTGGAACAAATCATCAACTGTGAGTTTTAAGCCCACTAGATAGTGGCAAAACCATCTTTTCTAAGCCCACCTGAGGGTGGCAAAATCTGCATTTTAAGCCTACTTGCGAGTAGCAAACCATCTTTCAAAAACAAACATGAAATGTTTTGTTCCAATTCAGGCGACCCGGTCTATACTTGTATGCTATGCGCATCACATAGTAAATCTAGGCTAATAACCGGAATAAGAATGCATAATGTTCTCAAAACTAGATATCATGGTTAGTAGAGGCCGATCTTTGATCGGGCGAGCGGGGGTGCTCACGAAGTGACCTTCCCCAATCGTACCCAAGTTCCCGAGCCGAGGCAACTTTGGTGATGACAGACATGTGGCCTTAGGCAACGAGTCAGGGTTTCCTAAATTTCCCAAAATAAAATATTTAGGTGGCGACTCTGTATCTGGCAAAGCAGTCCATGTTTGGCACTTCTTTCAAAAATCTATTTTCTCAAAACGATTTATCGGATTTGGACTCTCTGGTTCAGATTAAGAACTGTGACAATTAGAGTCCTGAACTATAGTGAGCCCAAAATGAACGGAACGGGACTCATCCCTCCCGGGGCGTTCGAGGATGTCTACAGTTTCTGGCAACTCTGCTGGGGAGTTAGAGAACTTGACTCGAATTCATGATATCTGGTTTTGACTACATTTGTGTGTTTCTTTGCATTGCATTTGCATTGGTGCGGCTAGGACACCGTGTTTGCCATCTGCTATTCCTGAGCGGTTTGCTAGAGGCTGCATGCCATAAGGCTTACAGGTTACGGGCTCTACCAGTATGGGAACACAAACCCCGGTTTTACCGGGACATCCTTTTGACCATTCGACCTAGTGCATATTCGAAATCCATAGTGACCATTCTAAACTAGGACAGGTTGCTTACCCGATTATAGGTTGTTTGAAACTGCTGCATGCGTAGTGAAACCCTAACTCCTGACAAAATAGGATAGGGAAACCCTACCCCAACATAGGGGTGTTTTGGCTCTCATTTATCTGTTATGTGCTTTTAGAGTGCGTCTCTACAGGGAAATGCATGTATCAGTCTATGAGTTTGGGTATCAGGCCTGTGGACATCAGTCAGTGTTTGAGAATCAGTTATCTGCAGGTATTAGATTCAGTTTTCGGGGACAGTGATTCAGGGATAATGATCAGTGTCTGAGGACAGTGTGTATTCAGCTTATCGACCGTGTGTTGTTATGCCCAGCTGTGTGTTATGTATTTATTTTAAGCTGTTATACTATCCGTTTGTCTGGTTATTTATTTCCTTATTGCTTTATTTATCTTTTTGCTAGGGCAGTTTTAGCACAATCGCTTCAAACCCAGCAGATATTCCCCAAGCACTTTAGACAAGAGGTCGTCGGCTCAATCGATCTGAGGATCTGGTTGACGGACAACCAGTGTTTCATTTTCTACCCCCGGTTGTCAGACGGAGGCCGAGAAAGCACAGTGTGTCCGAGCAGAGGTTACCAAAACAGTGGTCTACCCTAGCAGTGAACAGTCGGGCTGAGGTCTCAGTTTCTACCATAGAAATACACATACCGGTCAGTCAGCAGGATCAGCAGAACATGGCCGGAATAGAAGAAATGATGTGCCAACTCCAAGAGAGTATGAAGCAAATGCAGGAAGATGATGTCCACCAAGCGAAGTTCTCTAAACAACAAGCCACAATCATGGCCCAACTGGCGGAACTAATTACCAGGCTACAGCAGTAAGCCGGAGCATCAGCCTCACATCCAAACCCTCCCCCACCAGGAGTCCCAATACCCGAGCAGACACCAACTACCCAGAATGTCCTGCCAAATACCTAGAACATTTTGCCAAATACCCATGCCGCTCAGGAGGACACAAACATCCCAACGGGGCCAGCTCCGCCCCCGCTTTCACCTCAATTATCCAAAGTACATACACCCGTCAACCACCCGAACTCTCCCTTCGAGTTTGAAGTAGACCCTACAGCACTGAAATTGAGCAAGCTCGAGAACCTATTCAAAAAATCCCATGGGATAAAAGCTATCCCGGATATCAAGAACGGATATACCGATGTGGCTGTAACGTTGCCGGATAGATTCAAAATGCCACAGATCGATCGCTTCGACGGATCTGGGGGCCCCATGGTCCACCTCCGGCTATTCTCAGATATACTACGGCCGATGGGCCTCACCAGACCCCAGAAGCTTTCGCTATTCGGCCGGACCCTGTTAGGTGTGGCCGCTATCTAGTATGCGAAGTTGGAGGATGATGTCAAGCGAAGTTTGGATAAAATGGCCGAGGCCTTTGTTGCGCAATACTCTTACAACACCCACATCGAGATTACAACCCGTGATCTCGAAACAACAAGGTAAGAGCCCAAAGAGAGCTTCTCGGATTTTGTGTCCCGGTGGAGGGCGAAGGCCTCGATGATGACTCTAAGGCCCACCGATAAGGACCAGATCAGGATAATTGTGCGTAATCCCCAGCCAAAACTGATGCAAAAGATGATTGTGCTCCCCTTCCCCACCTTTTCGGATCTGCACGAGATGGGGGTACAAATTGAAGATGCAATGAAATAGGATCTGATCGACCAAGACAGGGAGCAACCCTGGAGAACCTTTAACCGCAACAACAATGCAGGCCCGAGTGGTGCTGCAACTGCAAGAACTTCGGACGTAAGCATGGTCGCCACCATTCCCCCTCCTCTTCCAAGGCCCATGGCAGCCACACCCTTCTCCGACGCATCCAGAAGCAATCCCCAAACCACTAAATACCAACCCAGAGGCCAAAGAACCTTCACCCCATTGTACATGCCCCTGTCCAAGGCTCTAGGGGGCTTAATCAGAAAAGGGCATCTAAAACCCCCGGAGCCGAGGCCGTTACCAAATCCACTACCCCCCACCCACAACCCAGCCAAATATTGTGCATATCACCAGCAACACGGTCATGACACCGACCAATGTTTCAGATTGCATCACAAGATTCAAGATCTCGTTGACAAATAGGTAATTTTGCCACCAGAAAGACCTAATGTCACAATCAACCCACTCTCTACACACAACCAAGCTCCACCTCCCAAAAGAATTAACTTTATCCAGACTGCGGTCGTGTCTTATGATCCTAGCATCTATATCACTCCTTCCCACCTACCTAAGCCGGAGGTGCTCCTTCTCGACTGCATTGACTTTTTGTGCATGATGGACATCTCTACAACCCAACCTGAGCCAATGGTGGCGGCTATTAAAGGAAGTGCAGAGGAGGCTAGAACTGTTGAGTCAAGGTTTGAGTAGTCTCAGAATTTTGCTGGGGAAGCCTACGATCCGAGTGATTACATTCTGTCAGCAGGCCAGTTTGAGCCAAGTGTAGAATTGCCGGAGAGGGCAGAACTGTGTGTGATCCAAGGGGATGGATTTGAGCAAGGGGCAGGTGATTTAACGGGAATCAGGGGATGCAGCAGTCAACTGGTTTGATTATGAGGAATTGGCAGAGGCTACCGAATGGCTGGATGATCAACCGGATGTTGTAGAGTTCCAACAGGGCCCGGCAAGGGCGAGGGTATCAGTTGTGGCCGGAAGGGCCGGAAGTCAAAGTACATTGCCGGAGAGTGCCGGTACGAAGAATTTCGCTCAAAATACAGGGAAAGTTGAACAACAAACTGTGCCGACGCAGGTGGAACGAGAAAAGTTTCAGGGTTCCGAGGGAACCGGGAAAGCCAGAGCCCATGAGGGGACTGAAAATGCTGTGGGCACAAGGTTAGAAGATGCTGTGAGCATGTGGGCTGAAAGTACTGCGAGTACAATCATACTGAAGCCAGACAGACGTCTGTCGGCTGCTCACGCGATGTGGTGGGAAGACGATGATTTATGTCTTGCCCACACAGACGATGATTGGGGGAGCAATCAACCAAATGACACTTGGTATGAAGCGGGTGGTATTTCAAACGCCCGCACCTAGACCAACCAGAGACATCTGGGAAGAACAAGGAAACTGAAAAGCAGAAAGAGAAGCAGATCGAAGAAGAAGCTGTACTGAAGCAGCTGAAGAAGATACAGATAGACATCTCCATCTGGAGACTGCTTATGGCATCACAAGTGCACAAACAGGTTGTTCTATCTGCTATGGACAAGGCCAAACTCTCCATAGAAACCACACCAGAGCAGCTAGTTGGACTAGTCTTTCCGGGAGGAGCTACCCCGATGCTGACTTTTTCTGGCAAGGAACTGCCTCCTGAGGGTGCAAACCACAATAAGCCACTCTACATCTCTGTGGAGTGTAGAAATAAATGGATACCGGTGGTTCTTGTTGATACCGGATCCGCCATCAACGTGTGCCCGGCGAGAACAACGTATGCAATCGGTTTGAAGACCGCGGACTTCATACCGACAGCCCAGGTAATTCGGGCATATGACAACACGAGCCGAGAAGTCATGGGGACAGTAAAGATCCAGACCAAAGTTGGGCCGGGACAACATGAGATAGATTTACATGTCTTAGAGGTCCCTGCAACTTTCAACTTGCTTTTGGGGCGGCCGTGGTTGCACCAGGTGAAGGCCGTTTCATCCACTTTGCATCAGATGGTGAAATACCCCTATGAAAAGGGAGTAACCATTGTGTTCGGGAATTCATCAATCCACCCACCGCCGGAGGTGTCTACACTAGTCCTGGAAATTGAGCACGGCATGGAAGACGTGTTTGTGTCAGGGTTTACTTTAGCCGAGGCTCGGGTTGTGCAAAACATCATGGCTGTTACTGAGGGAGTATATGTCAGTGCTCAATCTGTATACCTCATGAACAAGCTTCAACACATCCCCGGGATGGGATTAGGAAGGAGTGGCCGGAAGGGCGTCACAGCATTGGCCGAAGTGCCACATAACCCTCATACCTTTGGATTGGGTTATCAGCCCACCAAAGAAGATTGGATAAGAAAGGGGAAGGAAATGGCTGGGAGAGCCAGAGCAAAGAAGGCAGGGAAGCCTTTTGACTTAATGCACCGGCCCATTCAGGGTACCCTAAAAGGAAGCTTCGTCCGGGAAGAGGAGGACTTTCTGTTTTGTGGCTTCCCAGAGCCGTGGCTGAACGCGGAGAGGAAGCACGTGCCAGGTTTCAAGATCTTCTTCGACCTGCAACTATCCGGGGATGACGTTGCCGAAGAGCAGACAGACCCATCAGCTGAGGTTGGGCAGTGTAAGGAAGTGGATTCCGAGGGCGCTAAGATTGAAATGGGAGTAGCATTGGCTTATCTACTTTCAAATCCTCCGATCGACCAGAAGTGCTTGGGGGATAACTTCTCGGTTTTCATGATTGGGAATGAAACGGCTGCGAGCCTACCAGCAACTATTTTGAATACATCTATCGCACCCTCTCTCACTTGGCAATACGAAGAGGGATTTTTGTCCAGCAGTACCGGGTCAGGTAGTGAGCCGGAATCTGATTCCACCGAGTCTTGTGAGCCGGAATCAGGTTCCAGCTCGATTGAGTTTGAGTTTGGTAATCCTGGAGATGATAACCCGAATGCCACAGTCTTGTCCAGGTCATCTTTTTCTTTCTCTTTCGAGTCTGTTGTAACCGAGGAATCAGACGATTTGGATGTGCTTAATGAGAATCAAATAGCTGTGGTTTCTAAGTACTTTTCTATGCCCTTGATTTGTTGCATTAATTCAGACTTTCAAAATTTTGATGAAAACGACGAGGAAGAAATTCCTCCGGTTTTGCAACGCTTAATTGAACAAGAGCAGGAGAGATTTGTTAAACCCCTAATGGATGAAATCACTACCGTAAATATTGGTACTGAGGAGGACCCGCGGCTGGTCCAGATTGGGTCCACGTTGTCTTCGGAGGAACGCGAGTGCTTAGTCACTTTATTAAAAGATTTCAAAGTTGTTTTCGCATGGTCCTATGAAGACATGCCTGGGATCGATCCTGAGATTGTACAGCACCGGATCCCCTTTGACCCCGAGGCCTAACCAGTTAAACAAAAACTCAGGAGGATCCGCCTGGATTGGGCTCTCAAGATCAAAGAAGAGGTCACCAAGCAAATCAACACAGGCTTCCTGCTGGTATTCGAATACCCGACTTGGTTGGCCAACATTGTTCCGATGCCGAAGAAGGATGGCAAGATCTGAGTATGCATAGATTTCAGGGATTTGAACAGAGCTAGTCCAAAGGACAACTTTCCCTTGCCGCATATTGATGAGTTAGTGGATTTCATGGCGGGGCATGCTTTGCTTTCGTTCATGGATGGCTTCTCCGGCTACAATCAGATAGTAATGGCAACCGAAGACCGAGAAAAGACTGCATTCACCACTCTGTGAGGGACGTATTGCTACAGAGTGATGCCGTTTGGGTTGAAGAATGCTGGAGCTACTAATCAACGGGCCGCGACCACAATATTGCATGACATGATCCACAAAGAGGTTGAGGTGTATGTGGACGACATGATTGTCAAGTACAAAGAAAGAGAGGGCCACTTGTAGACACCCCATTTTTGACCGACCTTAAGACTCAGATGTCACCGATTGAGCGCTCGGTGATGTTGCATATTGTGCTCGTTCAGAAGTCTCAGAGTCGCGGCCGTGCGCCCTGCCTCCGGACTTCCGAACCCTCTTCTGTGCCTTGCCTCGGTTTGCGAACCAGACTCGATTTTCTCTGTTTTCTTTCCTGAGGGGAGGGAGAAGTCCCGTAGACCATCTCTCAGTGGCCGTGGGCTACATTTCGTGGCCGTAGGTCATTTTGCCCATTTCGGAGCCCGGTTCCCAGTTTTCGGAGCCGTCAGGCCGTGTGCCTCGGTTCGGGACCACCCAACCATCTCCGATTCCTCCAGTTTTTGGCATGCATCTCATTTACTCCCTTTCGAGGGACACTGGGGTCTTAGATACCCACTTCGTGGCCAAACAAGACTTTCGGTGCTCAACGGCCGGTTTTCGGGACCCCGAACTGCGTGTTTTGGCCCCCGAGCTTTCGTTTTGCATCGGTTTTTGTTCATTTTCGGTAGGTACCTCTGTTTTATCATAACGAGGGACACTGGGGGCTGAGAGACCCACTTCGTGGCCGAATGCCACTTTCGGTGCTTAACAGCCTATTTTCGAGACCCCGAACTGCGTGTTTTGGCCCCCGAGCATTCGTTTTGCATCGGTTCTTGTTCATTTCTGGCAGGTACCTCTGTTTTATCATAAGGAAGGTCACTGAAGGGTGGGAGGCCAGCAATTGTCTCAAGCAACCAGTTATATTCCTCCGGCGCCCGTTTTTCTCACTTCCGGGCTAATGTTGAACACCCTAAGGCCATTTCCTTCGAGCCAAAACCACAAATTTGTGTTGTACACACATGGGAGGACCCTAAAAACACATGGCCGGCCATTAATTCTTTTTTTCATTTTGAAACCCCTCTTTAAAGTGGGTTGTCCTCTCTCCTGGTTCACAGTTGGCAATTTTCAACTACAGGGTTGTGTTGAGGACACTTGGGAGGACCCTAATCTAGCATTGCCGGCCATTAATTCAACTTTCCATTTTTTCCCTTTGGCCGGCCGGCCATAGGGGCTGGCCGGCCGGCCACCTGCAGCCCAGACAGCTGGCCGGCCCAGATCCCCATGCTGTGTACTTTACAGCTGTGTGACTTTTTTCCCAAAAAAATCTGATTTCGGGGACTTTTGTAGGAAAAGGGACCTTAATCCCTAAGCTACACACACTTTCTCTCACTTGCTCCTCCTTTCTTGCATCCATACAGCAGATTTGGCTCTTCTTCAAGGCTTAGAGGACTTGTATTGAGCATAGATACATATATCTATCCATTTTCCTCTCAAAGTCTCAAGTTTTGGTACAATTTCTTCATCATCATCAAGCACCACCATCACCACTTCATTTCCAGAAGCAAGGAGAGGTTTTTCAGAGGCTTAGAAGCAACATTCCTTGGCCAAGAGGTAGCAAAAGTGTGGTCTTCAAGGGTAAGTGTCCATTTCCCTCTTTTGTAGCACTTTCTTGCCTCATTTCTTAAGCCTATTTTCTTACTGTTTTGAGCTCCGACCAGAACTGAAAAGGTCATTATTTTGAGCCATATTTCATGTTTGTTTAAGGGCTCAACCCTGCTTGAGCCCTCCATTTGGTACTTGCTTCATAATCTCTCCTATTTACCGTAAATTTGCATGATTTGTTTGGCCTATATGTAAATTGTTTCGGAGCATGTCATGAACTGTGAGTAGGCTTATCTTGTGTCCCTCTACAACATTGTAGAAGGGATCAACCTTGTTGGGGGTCTCCATGTTATACTTGTCATTATACTCCTCTTTGACGCCCATTCTTGCATGCCTTTTTAAGCTTATCTAGCTTCTGTTTTTGGCCATCATCAGAACTAGAAAGAGTCATATTTTGATCTTCTTGACATATTTCATTAAGGGTCTTTTCTGGTTTGATGAATGTTTAGGGTACCTCATGTTATAGCCTTATGTATCCTATTTCTTGCATGACATTTTTAGCATGTTTTCATACTGATTTGGGGGATTTCATCTACTGTAAATGTGCATATTTTTAGTCCCTCATCAGTGTTGTAGAAGGATATTTTTCAGTTTGAGCATCGCATATATCACTTGCTTCAATACCCCTCTTGCGGAGCCATTTTTGTATTCTTGCTTAATTCTATGTGTGCTTGCTGTTTAGCCATTTTTATGACTGAAAAATGCTTTTCTTTGGGCTTCCTTGCTACTGTATTTTCATTCCATGTCTATATTGTGCATGTTTGGTATAGCAATAGGCCATTTCAGGTGCCTAAATTCCTGTTTCGAGGCCATTTCATGCATCGGGTGTACTTTCGCCATCTTTCGGGACTGTTTTCCCCCATATTTCAGTGCTGAAATTTCATTTGTATGTTTGTATATCATTTCCATGCCATTTCATGCCTTAGGGCCATTGCCTCGGTTTGCGTGCCCGTGTGCACGCATTTCGAGGCACTTCATTTTCATCCATCGGCCTCTTATGTGAGTGTGGCTGAGGCCCTCTCATGTTAGTGTAAGCCCAATTTTCATTGTGTATGCCATTTCATTCCGTATGTCATTGCCTCGGTTTGCGTGCCCGTGTGCACGCATTTCGAGGCACTTCATTTTCATTCATCGGCCTCTTATGTGAGTGTGGCTGAGGCCCTCTCATGTTAGTGTAAGCCCAATTTGCATTGTGTATGCCATTTCATTCCGTATGTCATTGCCTCGGTTTGCGTGCCCGTGTGCACGCATTTCGAGGCATCTCCTTTTTTATCCATCGGCTTCTTATGTGAGTGTGGCTGAGGCTCACTCATGTTAGTATAAGTCCATTTTGTATCCTGTATGACATTTTAGTCTCATCACATTCCGTATGCCATTGCCTCGATTTGCGTGCCTGTGCGCACGCATTTCGAGGCACCTCAGTTTCATCCGATGGCCTCCTGTGTGAGTGTGGCTGAGGCCCTCTCATGTTGGTGTAAGCCCATATTGCATTGCATATCTCATTTTAGTCTTATTGCATCCGTATGCCATTTTCTCGGTATGCGTCCCCGTGGGCACGCATTTCGAGACATCTTATTTTAGGCTCATTATATATCATATTTTAGGCCGTTTCATACCTTTATGCCATCGCCTCGGTTTGCGTGTCCGTGTGCACGCATTTCGAGGCATCTCATTTTTCATCCGACGGCCTCTTATGTGAGTGTGGCTGAGGCTCACTAATGTTAGTGTAAGTCCAATTGCATTGCGTATGCCATTTTATGCCTTAGGATCATTTCCTCGGTTTGCGTGCCCGTGTGCACGCATTTCGAGACATCTCATTTTCATAGCGTTGTGTATGTTAGGATTGTATCTTAGTTGCATTTCATACATATCATGCATATTGCATTGTGTTCGAGATAGGAATTAGCCCGGGCACGGGAAACGAGGCACGTTTCGTACTCCGAGTGACGGAACGGGTCTCAATTCCCAAGTCACCGACACTCCGGATTATCCATGATGGAGTTAGGTTTTGTTGTAGCATTCATGTGCATTCATCCTATATTGAGTTGTGCAATCCGACTCCTCGGCCATCATGCATCGAGATGCGTGATTGGTGGCACGAGGATCGAGGCATGCATATATTTGTGAAATACATTGCTATGCCCCTTTCCTGCTCTCTGTTGCAGCAAAATGAAGGATTAGCAACTTTTCGGAGACTGGCACGCATTTCGAGAAACATTGCAAACAGAGGCTAATTGGGGCATCCCAGTGGATTTCCGCGCAAAGCAGCACAACATGCATCATTTAATTATCCGGAGCGGAGTCAAGGCAGCCCCCTGGCCTGCATGCCAGTTTACAGTTTTTCTTAGTTAATTTGATAATTAATTAGGAATTTGTATATTTATTATTCAGACTGTATATTTCGGACTGTATTATTCTTTTATTTCGGACTGTATTATTATTTATTCGGACCCTCTGCGCGAGGGCATAATTGTAATAAGTGTGGGTGAGTGTAATGTATGTCTTCCAACCCCCATTTCTTTCTCCCTTTTATTTACCCACTTATGATGGTTAGATATAGGGCATATTTCAATTAGCATACAGTATGACAGCATGTTTGCATCATTCATCTGTTTTGCACGCACCGAGCTTGGCGCATCATACAAACTGCATTTGTATTTCAATTGCAAATTGAATACGTGTTAGTTGTAGCATTCCATATGCCATGTTTAGAATAGCCGAGCCTGCTATAGTTTGCATCTTTGCATGTGTTGCATTAGACAGTTCAGTATGCTTAGGTCCATGCATGGATTTCTAACGAGCTTCTGTTTTGGCTTGGAGTACTCGGTGAGTTTTATGCTTTAGCATCCTTGCATGCGTGTGAGTGTTGCCATGAATAGCATGCTTACCATGAGGCTATGTGCTTATGTGATATAACTGCCTTGAATGCCTGTGGGTGGAGGTTGAGTTACTTGGATTGGACAATTCATCAAATGTTTGTTTTAAGCCCACTAGATAGTGGCAAAATCTTCTTTTCTAAGCCCACCTGAGGGTGGCAAATCCGCGTCTTAGCCTACTTGCGAGTAGCACCATCAAACCATTTTCAAACAAACAAACATGAAATGTTTTGTTCCAATTCAGGCGATTCAGTCTATACTTGTATGCTGTGCGCATCACATAGTAACCTAGGCTAATAACCAGAATAAGAACATACAATGTTTTCAAAATCAGATATCATGGTTAGTAGAGGCCGGTCTTTTGACCGGGCGAGCGGGGGTGCTCACGACGTGACCTTCCCCAATCGTACCCAAGTTCCCGAGCCGAGGCAACTTTGGTGATGACGGACACGTGGCCTTTGGCACCGAGTCAGGGTTTCCTAAATTTCCCATTTTAAAATATTTAGGTGGCGACTCTGTATCTGGCGAAGCAGTCCATGTTTGGCACTTCTTTCAAAAAATCTGTTTTCAAAAACGATTTGCCGGATTTGGACTCTTTGGTTCAAGATTAAGAACCGTGACATTTGAGTCCTTCGAACTGTAGTGACCCAATATCGAACCAGAACCGGGGGGGGGGGGAACTCGCACTCCTCTTTCCCCCGGGATGCGTTCGGGGACGTCTACAGTTTCTGGCGACTCTAGCTTTGATCCAGATTGATCCTACACTGTCTTCAGCGCGAGCGATTTGTCGCTTTCTTAAAAACTTTCAAAAAAATGTTTTGCGCGGTCCTGCGAAGACATGTGTGGAATCGCTCTTGAGATTGTGCACCTTAGGATCGCTCTCAGCCTCGAGGCTCGCCCCCCCTTTGCTTTCAAACCTTGGACGTGCATTCAGAATGTTCAACGGTCGACCACAATGCAAGGCCTGTGGGGCCAGATTAGAAGCAGCCCTCGAACAAGAGGCACCGAAGTCAGATCAAGAGGATCAGATGTCGTCAAAAGAAGCTTGCAAAGCTAGATCAGAAGCACCCCTCGAACTAGGGGCAAAAAATATCCGATGTGCTCAGAGAGCCAAAGGTGGATCTTTCGGCAAATCAATACAACAGCCACTCTCCTGAATACAGAGGGCTTCAATCTCAAAACCATTTGGCATGGACTTGTTACACTTCTACCCTTTGAGAGGCTCGCTGGGCCGAAAACCCGAAAGGGCGACCCAGGCAAAAGTTAGAGCGAAGAAAAGAACAAAGAAAAGAAAAAAAAGAAAATATGCAAATAGGAAAAAATAAAAAAAAAATAAAAAAAAAGAGAAAAGAAAAAAGAAAAGAAATGAAAAGAAAAGAATGAAAGGAAGAAAAAAAAGAAGAAGAAGGCTCGCAAGGTTGAAAACCTGCAACAGGCGCCTTGGTAAAAGTTAGAGCATAAAAATGAGAGGTTAAATACCCGAGTGTGCCTTAACCCCGAACTACGTAAGGCTTGATTCCCATCTTTGGGATACGTAGGCAACTTCATTCTGAAGTCCAGCCGTAAAACAATTCAAATTTGATTGTGTCCATGTAATGGTTTTGATCATCTCTGCCTTCTCTGTATCCGAGAGTCTGTTTGTGGTTCGTCGCTCTGAGGACTGACTGCAAATGCGCTCCAGTGCCGTTCAAACAAGGGGCAACTTTCCGTTGCCATTCAACGCGCCGCGGTGCCATTCAAACAAGGGGCAACTTTCCGTTGCCATTCAATGCGCCGCGGTGCCGTTCAAACAAGGGGCAACTTTCCGTTGCCATGCAGCTCTCTTCAAGCATGGGGCAGTTTTCCCTTGGATCCGAGGTTGTGCATCTCAAGAGTAGGTTTCATGCTCGTTGAGCAATGGCCGTTTGCAAAAATAGTTTTTGAGGATTTTTACTGAGGTTGACTAATTCTCTCGAAAATTTTCCCATTTTTCTAAAACTGGACCATTTCTTGGACCCAAAAAAGGAAAATTTTCAGTGCTCATAGCCTGACTTGCGTGATTTGAAATCAAAAATCGAACAAGCATGTTAATCTAACTCTCATGTTGGTCAAAATTGTTTTAGTAGAAAGCCAAAAACAAAAAATGGTCGAAATGATGAACTAGGGGTACAGTTGAGTCAGGTTTTCTGCCTTTTCCCTTTATCAACGTGCTTGCCAAGAAGGGCACTCTACCTGCCGAAAAAGAGCACCACTGAAGCTAATCGCAAAAGGGCTGAAAGCTCTCTCATCCTCCAAGCAAAAAAAAAAAACTATCGAGCCAAGTGCGAAGCATGAACTGGAATGAAGCAAGATATTCCACTCCATCATCTGGACAGATCTTATCACGTCCAAACTCCCCAGCAAAGCATCATCAACTGATGCTAGCTGCAGATTTGCTACACACCCAGTTGTAGCGCAACCCCTCTGTGGGAGAAACTCACTAGCCGCGTACAGAAGAAGAAGAATCTAGCAGAATGCTAGGGGCACGAGCCCACAACTTGCTGTTTCTCTATCAACCACCCATGGGAGGGATTGAAAAATGAGAGATTGAAGAATAGAGAGATGTGCGATGAGAGAAAAAGTGAGAAAAGGGCTTTTTCAGAAAAACAGAGCTTGAGGGCCGAGTGATGTGAGAACCACAAATGAGAATGGGTGGGAAACACTACCCGGTGAAGCAGGCTCCCTGTGCAACATCTGAGTATCGTGTCTTTTTGTTTTATCTTGATTCTTGTTTTGAGTCATTTCAAGTGTTACTCGATGTGTCTAGGTTGTGTGCCTTTTATTTCCTTGTTGAGTCGTTTTGCTGTGTTCAGTTGTAGGCTTAATACCTGGTCGAAAACTCATCTCTCAATTTCAAAAATAAAATCGTTTCGCGCTCCGAGTGCCATGCCATTCTCCACAATTATGCAAAACAGAATTGGTTCTTTCATAAAGCCGCAGGGTTCAACCCAGGTCATGTCAGAACAGTAAAACAAGGACCTATCTGAAGCTATTTAGGTTCCGGACTGCAAAGCAAAAGAAAAGAGGGAAAATTTGGAGCATCTTAGCATGTTTCAACTTTAGCAAAGTTCGAGACTGCATTCCAGGTGCACCTTCTCAGGCCTCGCCATTTCTCTAGAGTATGAGTGTGTCTCGACCCCAAGTGTAAGCTTGCTTCAAGTCAGAATGGTAGTCCAAGCAGCACCAGAGGGTTTCACATACAGATGTTATCTCTCGCCAATTTGAATAGGGTGTGCCCTTTTGAGCTAAGTATGTTGTGAAGTCCTCTAAGAAGCAAATCAGAGGCACCATCATACATATTTGATGCTCCTCTATTACATAGAATGTGGACTTTCATATACACTGTTGTTGCATGCGTGCCGCGCATCGTTATGATTCATGCATAGAATATGCTTGCTTTCAATATTGCATAAAATGTGCTTCCATACTTGCATAGAAAATGCCTCCATACTTGCATAGAAGATGCATTTTATCGCACTTTCTTGTGCATTTAATCTCGCTCGCACTGTCTTGTGCACTTACACTTTGTATCTCACTTGCACTGTCTTGTGCATCTTGTGGTTGTATCTCACTCGCACTATCTAGTGCATTTCAAATCACTCGCGCTGTTTAGCGTATCGCACTATCTAGTGCATTTCAAATCACTCGCGCTGTTTAGCGTATCGCACTATCTTGTGCATTTCAAATCACTCGCGTTGTTTAGCGTATCGCACTATCTTGTGCATTTCAAATCACTCGCGTTGTTTAGCGTATCGCACTATCTTGTGCATTTCAAATCAATCGCGCTGTTTAGCGTATCGCACTATTTTGTGCATTGTATCATTCGCGCTATTTTGCGCACCTCAATCGCACTGTATTGTGCTTTGCATATCACATTGCACTATCTTGTGCATTTTAAATCAATCGCGTTGTTTAGCATATCGCACTATTTTGTGCATTGTATCATTCGCGCTATTTTGCGCACCTCAATCGCACTATCCTGTGCTTTGCATATCACATCGCACTATTTTGTGCATTGTATCATTTGCGCTATCTTGCGTGTCCTACTTGCACTTGTTAGTGCATTACATTTCACTCGTGCTATTTTGCGCATTGCACTATTTTGTGCACATTACTTGCGTTGTGCATGCATTTTATCGTACTATCTTGCGCACCTTACCTGTATCACACTGCTTTATGCATTCACTCGCCGACACCGCGTGTGTCAAACTTTCGGAACCACAGGAATCACATTGAATATATGTTGTTAGCATATTGTTCTTGTTGAATTTCTCTCTTTTGCAGGCACGATATTGTATGTACGGTTCATTTGAGGCTGCTGCGACCAGACGAATCGCGCAGGTATTGTATCTTCTCCGTGTGAGACGCGATGAGAGTTGAATGATTCTCCGCATTCCTAACTGCATGAAATGTAGTTGTTGCTTTGCATTTTTGCTTAAAACTGTTGCATCTATTTGCGAATACTTGCCTCATTACAGCTTGCTGCATTTGCATGATCATTTGGCTCTGTGCATGTCGCTTTGCATTTTTGCCCCCCCTTGCCTGCGGGCACGCCTGCGGGCACATATCTCTGTTCATCTTGTATGATTGTCTAAGTCTTCGGCCTTGTCAAAAATGGGTCGTCTCTAGGCTTTGACATTCACTCCCGTCACTTCTTGACTTCCGAGTTCTGTCAAAGAGGGGCAACTGTAGACACCCCATTTTTGACCGACCTTAAGACTCAGACGTCACCGATTGAGCGCTCGGTGATGTTGCATATTGTGCTCATTCAAAAGTCTTAGAGTCGCGGCCGTGCGCCCTGCCTCCGGACTTTCGAATCCTCTTCTGTGCCTTGCCTCGGTTTGCGAACCAGACTCGGTTTTCTCTGTTTTCTTTCTCGAGGGGAGGGAGAGGTCCCGTAGACCATCTCTCAGTGGCCGTGGGCTACATTTCATGGCCGTAGGTCATTTTGCCCGTTTCGGAGCCCGGTTCCCGATTTTCGGAGCCGTTAGGCCGTGTGCCTCGGTTCGGGACCACCCAACCATCTCCGATTCCTCCAGTTTTTGGCATGCATCTCATTTACTCCCTTTCGAGGGACACTGGGGTATTAGATACCCACTTCATGGCCAAACACCACTTTCGATGCTCAACAGCCGGTTTTCGGGACCCCGAACTGCGTGTTTTGGCCCCCGAGCTTTCGTTTTGCATCGGTTTTTGTTCATTTTTGGAAGGTACCTCTGTTTTATCATAACGAGGGACACTGGGGGCTGAGAGACCCACTTCGTGGCCGAATGCCACTTTCGGTGCTTAACAGCCTATTTTCGGGACCCCGAACTGCGTGTTTTGGCCCCTGAGCATTCGTTTTGCATCGGTTTTTGTTCATTTTTGGCAGGTACCTCTGTTTTATCATAAGGAAGGTCACTGAAGGGTGGGAGGCCAGCAATTGTCTCAAGCAACCAGTTAGATTCCTCCAGTGCCCGTTTTTCTCACTTCCGGGCTAATGTTGAACACCCTAGGGCCATTTTCTTCGAGCCAAAACCACATATTTGTGTTGTACACACATGGGAGGACCCTAAAAACACATGGCTGGCCATTAATTCTTTTTTTCATTTTGAAACCCCTCTTTAAAGTGGGTTGTTCTCTCTCCTGGTTCACAGTTGCCAATTTTCAACTACAGGGTTGTGTTGAGGACACTTGGGAGGACCCTAATCTAGCATTGCCGGCCATTAATTCAACTTTACATTTTTGCCCTTTGGCCGGCCGGCCATAGGGGGTGGCCGGCCGGCCACCTGCAGCCCAGACAGCTGGCCAGCCCTGATCCCCATGCTGTGTACTTTACAGTTGTGTGACTTTTTCCCTAAAAAAATCTGATTTCGGGGACTTTTGTAGGAAAAGGGACCTTAATCCCTAAGCTACACACACTTTCTCTCACTTGCTCCTCCTTCCTTGCATCCATACAGCAGATTTGGCTCTTCTTCAAGGCTTAGAGGACTTGTATTGAGGATAGATACATATATCTATCCATTTTCCTCTCAAAATCTCAAGTTTTGGTACCATTTCTTCATCATCATCAAGCACCACCATCACCACTTCATTTCCAGCAGCAAGGAGAGGTTTTTCAAAGGCTTAGAAGCAACATTCCTTGGCCAAGAGGTAGCAAAAGTGTGGTCTTCAAGGGTAAGTGTCCATTTCCCTCTTTTGTAGCACTTTCTTGCCTCATTTCTTAAGCCTATTTTCTTACTGTTTTGAGCTCCGACCAGAACTGAAAAGGTCATTATTTTGAGCCATATTTCATGTTTGTTTAAGAGGTCAACCCTGTTTGAGCCCTCCATTTGGTACTTGCTTCATAATCTCTCATATTTACCGTAAATTTGCATGATTTGTTTGGCCTATATGTAAATTGTTTCGGAGCATGTCATGAACTGTGAGTAGGCTTATCTTGTGTCTCTCTACAACATTGTAGAAGGGATCAACCTTGTTGGGGGTCTCCATGTTATACTTGTCATTATACTCCTCTTTGACCCCCATTCTTGCATGCCTTTTTAAGATTATCTAGCTTCTGTTTTCGGCCATCATCAGAACTAGAAAGAGTCATATTTTGATCTTCTTGACATATTTCATTAAGGGTCTTTTCTGGTTTGATGAATGTTTAGGGTACCTCATGTTATAGCCTTATGTATCCTATTTCTTGCATGACATTTTTAGCATGTTTTCATACTGATTTGGGGGATGTCATCTACTGTAAATGTGCATATTTTTAGTCCCTCATCAGTGTTGTAGAAGGATATTTTTCAGTTTAGCATCGCATACATCACTTGCTTCAATACCCCTCTTGCGGAGCCATTTTTGCATTCTTGCTTAATTCTATGTGTGCTTGCTGTTTAGCCATTTTTATGACTGAAAAATGCTTGTCTTGGGGCTGCCTTGCTACTTTATTTTCATTCCATGTCTATATTGTGCATGTTTGGTATAGCTATAGGCCATTTCGGGTGCCTAAATTCATGTTTCGGTGCCATTTCATGCATCGGGTGTACTTTCGCCATCTTTCGGGACGTTTTCCCACATATTTCAGTGCTGAAATATCATTTGCATGTTTGTATATCATTTCCATGCCATTTCATGCCTTAGGGCCATTGCCTCGGTTTGCGTGCCCGTGTGTACGCATTTCGAGGCACTTCATTTTCATCCATCGGCCTCTTATGTGAGAGTGGCTGAGGCCCTCTCATGTCAGTGTAAGCCCAATTTGCATTGTGTATGCCATTTCATTCCGTATGTCATTGCCTCGGTTTGCGTGCCCGTCTGTACGCATTTTGAGGCATCTCTTTTTTCATCCATCGACCTCTTATGTGAGTGTGGCTGAGGCTCACTCATGTTAGTATAAGTCCATTTTGTATCCTGTATGACATTTTAGTCACATCACATTCCGTATGCCATTGCCTCGGTTTGCGTGCCTGTGCGCACGCATTTCGAGGCACCTCAGTTTCATCCGTTGGCCTCCTGTGTGAGTGTGGCTGAGGACCTCTCATGTTGGTGTAAGCCCATATTGCATCGCATATCTCATTTTAGTCCCATTGTATCCGTATGCCATTTTCTCGGTATGCGTCCCCGTGGGCACGCATTTCGAGACATCTCATTTTAGGCTCATTATATATCATATTTTAGGCCGTTTCATACCTTTATGCCATCGCCTCGGTTTGCGTGCCTGTGTGCACGCATTTCGAGGCATCTCATTTTTCATCCGACAGCCTCTTATGTGAGTGTGGCTGAGGCTCACTAATGTTAGTGTAAGTCCAATTGCATTGCGTATGCCATTTTATGCCTTAGGATCATTTTCTCAGTTTGCGTGCCCGTGTGCACGCATTTCGAGACATCTCATTTTCATAGCGTTGTGTATGTTAGGATTGTATCTTAGTTGCATTTCATACATATCATGCATATTGCATTGTGTTCGAGATAGGAATTAGCCCGGGCACGGGAAACGAGGCACGTTTCGTACTCCGAGTGACAGAACGGGTCTCAATTCCCAAGTCACCGACACTCCGGATTATCCATGATGGAGTTAGGTTTTGTTGTAGCATTCATGTGCATTCATCCTATATTGAGTTGTGCAATCCGACTCCTCGGCCATCATGCATCGAGATGCGTGATTGGTGGCACGAGGATCGAGGCATGCATATATTTGTAAAATACATTGCTATGCCCCTTTCCTGTTCTCTGTTGCAGCAAAATGAAGGATTAGCAACTTTTCGGAGACTGGCACGCATTTCGAGAAACATTGCAAACATAGGCTAATTGGGGCATCCCAGTGGATTTCCGCGCAAAGCAGCACAACATGCATCATTTAATTATCCGGAGCGGAGTCAAGGCAGCCCCCTGGCCTACATGCCAGTTTACAGTTTTTCTTAGTTAATTTGATAATTAATTAGGAATTTGTATATTTATTATTCAAACTGTATATTTCGGACTGTATTATTCTTTTATTTCGGACTGTATTATTATTTATTCGGACCCTCTGCGCGAGGGCATAATTGTAATAAGTGTGGGTGAGTGTGATGTATGTCTTCCAACCCCCACTTCTTTCTCCCTTTTATTTACCCGCTTATGATGGTTAGATATAGGGCATATTTCAATTAGCATACAGTATGACGGCATGTTTGCATCATTCATCTGTTTTGCACGCACCGGGCTCGGCGCATCATACAAACTGCATTTGTATTTCAATTCCAAATTGAATACGTGTTAGTTGTAGTATTCCATATGCCATGTTTAGAATAGCCGAGCCTGCTATAGTTTGCATCTTTGCATGTGTTGCATTAGACAGTTCAGTATGCTTAGGTCCATGCATGGATTTCTAACGAGCTTCTGTTTTGGCTTGGAGTACTCGGTGAGTTTTATGCTTTAGCATCCTTGCATGCGTGTGAGTGTTGCCATGAATAGCATGCTTACCATGAGGCTATGTGCTTATGTGATATAACTGCCTTGAATGCCTGTGGGTGGAGGTTGAGTTACTTGGATTGGACAATTCATCAAATGTTTGTTTTAAGCCCACTAGATAGTGACAAAATCTTCTTTTCTAAGCCCACCTGAGGGTGGCAAATCCGCGTCTTAGCCTACTTGCGAGTAGCACCATCAAACCATTTTCAAACAAACAAACATGAAATGTTTTGTTCCAATTCAGGCGATTCAGTCTATACTTGTATGCTGTGCGCATCACATAGTAACCTAGGCTAATAACCGGAATAAGAACATACAATGTTTTCAAAATCAGATGTCATGGTTAGTAGAGGCCAGTTTTTGACCGGGCGAGCGGGGGTGCTCATGAAGTGACCTTCCCTAATCGTACCCAAGTTCCCGAGCCGAGGCAACTTTGGTGATGACGGACACGTGGCCTTTGGCACCGAGTCAGGGTTTCCTAAATTTCCCATTTTAAAATATTTAGGTAGTGACTCTGTATCTGGCGAAGCAGTCCATGTTTGGCACTTCTTTCAAAAAATCTGTTTTCAAAAACGATTTGCCGGATTTGGACTCTTCGGTTCAAGATTAAGAACCGTGACATTTGAGTCCTTCGAACTGTAGTGACCCAATATCGAACCAAAACGGGAGGGGGGGGGAACTCGCACTTCTCTTTCCCCCAGGATGCGTTCTAGAAATGCCCCCACCAAGGACTGAAAAGGAGGTGCGAGGGTTTCTGGTTAAAGTGCAATTCATAAGACAGTTTATCTCAAAATTAACCTTAACTTGTGAACCACTTTTTGGTCTCCTGAAGAAAGGAAAGAAATTCCAATGGGACGGCCGATGCCAAGCTGTTTTTGAACAGATTAAGGAATACTTACAGAACCCGCTCGTGTTGTCACCGCCAGAGCCGGGGAAACCATTGATATTGTACCTCTCAGTGACTGAGACTACAATGGGTTGTATGCTCGCGCAAGAATCAGAGGAAAAAGTGGATAGAGCCATCTACTATCGGAGCAAGAAGATGCTAGAGTATGAGACTCGCTACACACCGTTGGAGAAGGCGTGCTTAGCTTTGGTATCGGCTACCAGGAAGCTGCGGCACTACCTGTTAGCTCACTCCGTAATGTTGGTTTCACGACTCGATCCCATCAAATATCTTTTCGAGAAACCAGCACTTACGGGTAGGCTAGCACGTTGGTTGCTGTTGCTCTCCGAATTCGATCTGAAATATGTAACACGTAAGTCAGTCAAGGGAAGAGCAGTAGCAGAGTTCTTAGCCGACCATCCAGTGGAAGGGGGTGAAGCAGTCGAGTACTTATTCCCAGATGAAGCCATTTTGCACATCGACGATGAAACTTGGATGATGTACTTTAACGGAGCGTTAAATCAATACGGGTATGGGATATGAGTGCTGCTGATAGCACCCGACAAGTCCCGCATCCCTCTAGCCTTCAACCTCCGGTTCCAAGTCTCGAACAACGAAGCAGAATATGAGGCATGCATTGCCGGTCTAGAAGCAGCCTTGGAACTAGGGGCAAGACGGTTAGACGTCATCGGGGACTCGAACCTTGTTGTGTCTCAAGCAAAAGGAGACTGGAAAGTCAAAGAAGAAAAAATGATGATGTATCACCAGACCTTGGATTTGTTAATTCCTCAGTTTGAGAAGCTAAACTTTGCTCATCTACTAAGAGAGAACAACAGGTTCGCAGATTCTTTAGCAACTCTATCTTCCATGATAGACATCCTGTTCGGAGTCCGGATGCGTCCAGTCATCATTGACCAGAAATTTGCGCCAGCCTACGAGTCAATTGCTGCTATAGATGAGGTTCAGGACGAAAACCCCTGGTATTACGACATTTGGAATTTCTTCGAGAAACAAGCATACCTGCCAGGGGTAAATACCAAGGATAAAAGGGCAATTAGAAGAATGGCCGTTCAGTTCATTATCTGTGGGGGTAAGCTGTATAAGAGAGGTCATCTGGGAATGCATAAGCTGTGTGTCGATGTCGAAGAATCAAAGCGTCTGATGGAGGCCATCCATGGAGGGGAATGCAGTGCGCATATGAACGGAGTAATGTTAGCACGGAAAATCCTCAGACAGGGTTACTACTAGTCCACCATGGAGGAGGACTGTATCAGTTTTGTTCGACGATGCCACAAATGTCAAATTCATGCAAATCGCATGAACATTCCGCCATCGAAGCTGTACAATATGACTTCACCATGGCCATTTTCAGTCTGGGAAATTGATGTGATCGGGGCTGTCACTCCAAAGGGGTTGAATGGGCATGAGTTCATCCTGGTCGCGATAGATTATTTCACGAAGTGGGTCGAGGCCCAATCTTATGTGGTGTTGAAAGCTTCGCACGTTGCAAAGTTTATCAGAAACAACATCATCTGTCGCTAATTTCAGATAACGATTCCCACTTCAAGAAGGAAGTGATTGACTTGTTGGAAAAATACAACGTGGCTTTTCATAAGTCATTTACCTATCGGCCGCAAACTAACGGAGTGGTTGAGGCCGCCAACAAGAACATCAAACACATATTGCAGTAGATGGTGGAAACCTACCGAGATTGGCCAGATAAGCTGCCATTTGCACTATGGGGCTACCGGACTTCAATCAGAACTTCTACTGGGGCGACTCCATATTCATTGGTTTATGGGATGGAGGCCGTTCTACCTATTGAAATTGAGGTTCCGTCTTTGCGAGTATTGGCTGAGTATCAAATAGCCGAAGCAGATTGGCAGCAGAGCAGGTTCAAGGAACTTATGCCCTTTGATAAGAGAAGGCTGAAAGCACTGTATCATGTTCAAGGTTATCAGCGCAGAATTGCCCGGGCTTTCAACAAGAAAGTTAAGTCCAGGAATCTAAAAGAAGGAGATTTGGTGCTCAAGGACAACCGAGCTCCCATCTACGACCCAAGGGGCAAGTTCAGACCTAATTGGGCTGGACCCTACATCATTAAGTCTATCTGGTCAGGTGGAGCTGTGGTTCTGATGGATCTAGATGGCTTGGAGTTCTCACAACCAATCAATATGGACAAGTTGAAGAAATATTACCCTTGAGAGGCTCGCTAGGCCGAAAACCCGAAAGGGCAACCTAGGCAAAACTTAGAGCACAAAAAATTTGAAATTATAAAAACTGAAGCTCACAAGGTTGAAAACCTGTAAAGGGCGGCCTTGGCAAAAGTTAGAGCGTAAAAGGAGAGTGAAAATACCCGAGTGAACCCGAGCCTGAACTACGTAAGGCTTGATTCCCATCTTTGGGATACGTAGGTAACTTCATCCTGAAGTTCAGCCATAAACTTTTCCCCGATCAACTTTGTCCATTTGATCATCTCAGTCATCTTTGTCTATCAGCATTCGTCGTGATCTCCGGTGCAGTGCTTTTCAGACTAGGGGCAACTTTCCGTTGTTGTGCAGTGCTGCGGTACTTTTCAGACTAAGGGCAACTTTCCGTTGCCATGCAGTGCTGCGGTACTTTTCAGACTAGGGGCAACTTTCCAATTGCAGGAATCTGGGGTTGTGCATCTCAGTGATAGATCTCAGGCGTATCCAGTTCTGATCCATATCAAAAATGGTCTTGAAAAGTTTTAATAAAAGCTGACTTTGTTCAAATTAATCTTTTTACGACTAAGACCATTTTTGGACCAAAGCGGAAAATTTTCATTACCCACAACCTTCAATTTCATTGATTTCAATACAGAGTTCTCTTGCTCTTGCATACAAATTAAAGTTACTTTTTATTACATTCATAAAGAAAACTTGAAAGTACTGGTAAAGCAATAAATTCGGGGCATAGATAAGTTAGGTGTCCCTGCGCCCCCTCCCAAAGCTGGTCGAAGCCTCTGATGCCAAGCTGGGCCCAATCTGTGCCTCTTCATTTAGCCAATCCAAGCACTCGTCAAACAAAGTGCAACTGAAAGTGGGAGCGGGGGCCAGGAGCTCTCTAGTCCTCCATGCTGTGGCATACCGGGCAAGCTGTGCACCTTGAACCGGGAATATGGCAAGATACTCTATCCCCTCTGGCGGGCAAGTCTGATCATGACCGAACTAGCGCTGGAATCGGAACGGAAAGTAGAACACACAGTGAGTCAGACCAATCAACTGGATCCCGGTCTGCCAGGACATGCTATAGCTCATTACCGGGAGATTGAGCCAAGGACAGCGCCAAGCAATGCGATCTGCAGAAAAATTGCACATCCAGTCGAACCACCATCCTTCATCAAGGGCATCGACTAGGCGTTGTCGAAAGAAGTAGTCACGAGCAGAGTAAGCTGGGCAAGAGTCCACAACCTGCAATTTATCCATCAACCATACTTGGAGAGGGATGAAAAATGAGAGAATAAAGAATAGAGAGATGTACGATGAGAGAAAAGTAAGGAAAGGGTTTTGTGAGAAAAACCAAGCATGAGGGTCGAGTGACGTGAGCAATATATATGTGAGATTGGGTGGGAAACATTAACTGTAGCAGTAGTGGACTCCCCGCAAATCTGGTCGTCTCCCGGCGATAGAAAGCGTCCAAGCCCATCAATGTCTCAGCCAATGTCATGGCGATGCAGCTTTTTCCTTCCCTCAAGCCTTAAGCAACTTCAATCAAACAAATGCTAGATCCACGAAAGCCTGGGGCAAGCAAAAAGTGAGATAGCATGCACAAGCAAAGTGCGTGTTGCCGAAAACCTTGCCAATAATGGTTGTCGCGGTCACCGGCATCAGAAAAACGGTGAATCAAGCCGAGGATGTCCAGTTCCCCGTTGCAGATCAGAGACCGAGCGTCATGCATGGTGAGCCCACATATCCACCCTAAAGCTTGGGTGTGGCCGAAGCAAAACTGAGGTAAAATTTCTTCATGGCATTCAGATTCCATCAAAACTTGAAAATCTTCGAAAGTTTGACATACCTCTTGCCCGCCGAAGCTAAAAACATGTGTTACTGGGTTCCAAAACCTCGCCGCGACATGATAGAAAGGAAGGTGCAGCGGAGTACGGCTCAGTGTGAATAGTGCATTCAAGCCGAAGCCCTGGAAGTTCAACTTTTCGGAGCCATCTAGAGAAGTAATCCAAGCTGTGAGATTTTCGATGAGGAACGCCTCCATTTTGGTGCAAAACTGAGATGAAATGAATCAACTACGAGGGTGGGACTTTTAAAGGGGATAAGGCACTGTTCGGATGACATGTGTCAAAAATTTGATGGTTGCTGAGCTAGGTGGCCGCCTTTTCTGGCAGGCCGGCCACCCCTCTCCCCTCAAATGCAAAAAGCTGGCCGACCATGCTGCAAAATGTGTCTATGGTCCTGTTCTACCCTCTAGAAGGAAGTTCCTAGCATTTGCATGCATCAGGAGTGTCGAAGACCTCCATTTCCCTCAGTTTCGGATGCGTTCCGTCACCCAGATCGTCCGAAATACACTTTGTTTATAGAGTTGTTGTTGAGTCTTGCTTATCGAGTTGTTGTTTTGCTTATCGAGTTGTTGCTTTGTTTTGTCGAGCTGTCAAATTTCGTGCATTGAGTTGTTACCTTTTGTTTGAACAATTTTGTTGTGTTTTGCTTATCGAGTTGTAAACTTGCTAAGGTTTTGTTATTTCTTAGTGAGTTAGGTTGTTTAGTTTGTTGCGCCGGTTCACTACCTGACTTGGCAAATACGCCATGCACATTTCCATTCAATCTCATTTTGGTGCAAAATGATGCGATGCGATGCTAAGAACATAAAATAAAACACTTTTTCAAAAGCTGTTTCATTCCATCATGCTTCATTTGTTACAACATTTTACAACAAGGGTATAAGTTTTACAAAAAATAAAACTGCCTAACAATGTACAATGTGCTACAACTACCAGTAAAAAGGTAAGTAAAGCAGGGAACAACTGCATCAATGCTCTCAAGAGCAAGAATGAGAGGCCCTCTTCGTCCTCTTCTACGGAACAGACTCTGCACCATCATCACTATCATCTGAGTCGGGGCTGCCATCCTCGGAACCCTCCGCAGCCTCATCTCCACTACCGGAACCGAGATCGGAGCCACCCTCTCTGTCAGCGGATGCCTCTAACTGGGGATCTGCAGCCTCCTCCTCCTCCTCGCTGGGCTCCTCCTCTATGATGTGCGCCCTGCGCCCGCCTCGTCCGTGAGACGACTCCCCTCTTCCAGCTTCTCGAGGAGGGCTAGATGGCCAAGCTTCTCGGGAAGGCCCAGGTGGCCCGGCCTGTGGCCCGGTATATATTGGCAGCATCTGAAAAGGAAGAATGTAATTTGGATGCATCAGCTCAAATATGTATATCGGATGTAGATGCAAGAAAGCTACATGAAGTGGGTGCATGCAGGTACAATACGTAAGTGCGGTGTGTGTCAGACGTGCTCTACACAGGTAGCCTATCAATGCAATTAAATGTTCAAGATCAGCATGTCATCAGAAGTATGATAAATGCAAGAAAACCAAAGGGTACCTGGACACCCATGAGGGACAACTGCGCCTCTCTCCGTAGGACCATGCCCTCAAGTGAGGCTACCATCCCGAGCACCTCATCCATGTACTCCCTAGGTGGCTGCAGATACAAGCTCAAGTCATCAATGAATAAACAAATGCCAAAGTATCTGTGTGATAAACGGAAAACAGTGGAACATACCGGTGGTGAATCAGGGTCACTGACATATCGGTGGTCAGGCATAGGAGGCTCTATCGGAATCGGATAAGAAGTCCTATGTCGCCATCCCGTCAACTCAGTCGGCATATCTAGCCATCCGGGATGATAATAAGTCGGAGGGATCGGGGGAACCAGTCCAGCCCCGCCTCTGGATGTGCCAGCCCTACTGGTGGAAGGGACATCTGTAGTCCGAGCCCGGCTCGATGAGGGCATACCAGCAGACCTCCTCGTCAAAGTACGGACTTCTGTCAGTGGGGGCATCAAGTATGTGTGACGATAGGTCGCATACTCCCCCTGCTCCAGATGTAAGAATGCATCGGTACCCTGCATAGCACTGACGACATCCTGGGGAGAAAGCCTATCAGCGGTCCGTATGTTGTCTGGAGGCGCTGAAGGAAGGTCCTGAGTAGGGTAGCCCCATACCTGACGCAAGAAGCGATCCCCCAAAAACCAGGCCCTACCAACTGGCCCCTCGACCAGGATCTTATACCGAGAGGCACCCCATGCTTTGGCAAACTGGAATCGGAGGTCTCTACCTAAAAGGCGCCTAGGGCTGCCATGTGATCTGCGGATAACCGATGCATAAGCTGATCAGAAATGGTGAATGTGCAAGATAAATCAAAGATATGAAAACATGAAGGACTGAGAGTTCTGAAATACCTCTGACGGCCGCATTGTATCGAAGCACTGCCGCAAGTAGAGGAAAGACTCCCGAGGTCTCGGCCGGTACTGGCCCTCGAATACGAATGAATAAGGGGTCATGAGGGGCACCTCTACCTCGAGCTCTGGGGCTAGCGTCGGGAAGTACGCGTAGACCTATAACTGTAAAAAACAAAGCAATAGCCATCAGAATACAGAATGTTGAGTGCAAAATGTAAATACAAAGTGCTGGGAGCAAAGTACAAGGTGCAGAATGTAAAGTGCGCTGTGTGTGCAATGTACAAGTAATGAGAAACAGAAATGTAAATCAGGAGGGCAGAAAGTACCTCCCAGGCCCTCCAATAGCCACCGACCATGTTCCCCCGTCCGCGGGAGGTCGCGCTCATATAGCAGTAGAGAGTAGCCAGGTTGGCTCCACCCCAATCATGCTGGCTAACCCGTGAAAGGTCCACTAGAGCACTCAACATGTATAGCCTGACAGTGTTTCCCCTATCGGCGAACAGAGTGGTCCTGAAAAGGAACATCAGAAACCCGCGGGTGTACTGTGCCACCTCCTCAGGAGTCTTTGGCTCTATCTCCGCCCTCCTGAAATGGGAAGAGAACCAGGTGTATCAGACTCTGCCCGAAGATCTGTCAACTAGCGGGCGAGCCCCCAATAAGTATATCCAGACGGCCTCCCACTGGCCCATATCCTCGTCATATGGGATGGCCTAACCTCCCACATCAAGGCCCGTCAGTACGGCGAAGTCAAATGGGGTCATGGTCATATCCCCGGTGGCAGAAAAATGGAAGGAGTTGGTAGTGTCCCACCATCTCTCTACCAAAGCACCCATCAGTGTCCTACTAGCAGGACAGCGGGAGATCCCTCTGCAAAAGGGCCCAAACCCTGCCACGTCAGCCAAATCCCGCATAGCCTTCGGGAGCTCCGCGTACCACTCTCTCGCCGTGATAGAGCCATATCCTCACGCACTACGAGAAGTCACCTGCATTTAGGATGAACACATGTATTAAGTTTCAAAATGAAATATATAAGCTGCGTGCAAATGAAATGAATAAGCTGTGTGCAAATGAAATGTATAAGCTGCATGCAAATGAAATGTATAAGCTGTGTGCCAAAATCAAATCAGATATAGAATTTGGGCTATGTGTTCAGATTTCAAAGTATGGGCTGTGTGTTCATCTCAAAGTTTGGGCTGCGCGTTCAACTCTCAATCAGTGTGTGCTGTGTGTTCACCTCAACAACGAGCTGTGTGTTCATCTCAAAGTGTGGGTTGTGTGTTCAGATTTCAAAGTATGGGCTGTGTGTTCATCTCAAAGTTTGGGCTGCGCGTTCAACTCTCAATCAGTATGTGCTGTGTGTTCACCTCAACAATGAGTTGTGTGTTCATCTCAAAGTGTGGGCTATGTGTTCATCTCAAAGTTTGGGCTGCGTGTTCAACTCTCAATTAGAAAAATGGGCAGCGTGTTCATCATCAAGGTTCGAGCTGCGTGTTAAACGTCAACATCAAGTATTTGAACTGTGTGTTCAGATTTCAAAATCAGTGGGCTGTGGGTTCATCTCAAAGTTTGGGCTGTGTGTTCAATTCTCAACTAGTGTGTGCTGTGTGTTCACAATCAATATACAGGCTGCGTGTTCAGAAAGTCAGAGTGTTTGAACTATGTGTTCAAGATGCAAACGGAATACGGTGTTATAGACTAAACATTCAAAACAAGTTGTGTGCTTGAGTGAGCAGATAAACATAGCGAAAGCACGAAATGCGTAGAAAAAGCAGAATACATTGCAGAAAATGTAAAAGTGAAGTAAATACCTCTCATGCCTGATAAGAGAGGTGGGACTCCGGCTCTCGCAAAAGCAGATCCCTAGGCGCTCGATCATCGAAATCAGTAAAATGGTAGAAAACCGCCTGCGGGAGGATGTGCGCCGGAGGGTCGTACCTCTCAGGGATGAATGGCTGAATCCTCGGGAGTAAAGACATAATGTCTGGCTCACCCCTGGCACCCGGAGGACCTCCACAATGAGGGAAATGACCAGCCATTTCGAAAAATCTGCAAAAAGGAGCAAAAATGAGCAAAATGAGCCAAAATTGGAAAGAGTCAACAAAAGTAAACTCTCGGGAAATGAAAAAGTCAACAAAAGTCAACTGTAACAAGTCCGCAGGGGACCTCGCTGCAGTTCGGACTCGAATTTTGTCACGGTTCTTAATCTGAACCAAAGAGTCCAAATCCGGCAAATCGTTTTGAGAAAACAGATTTTTGAAAGAAGTGACAAACATGGACTACTTTGCCAGATACAGAGTCGCCACCTAAATATTTTATTTTTGGAAAATTTAGCAAACCCTGACTCGTGCCTAAGGCCACGTTTCCGTCATCACCAAAGTTGCCTCGGCTCGGGAACTTGGGTACGATTGGGAAAGGTCACTTCGTGAGCACCCCCGCTCGCCCGATCAAAGATCGGCCTCTACTAACCATGATATCTAGTTTTGAAAATATTGTGTGCTCTTATTCCGGTTATTAGCCTAGATTTACTATGTGATGCGCACAGCATACAAATATAGACTGGGTCGCCTGAATTGGAACAAAACATTTCATGTTTGTTTATTTGAAAGATGGTTTGATGGTGCTACTCGTAAGTAGGCTAAGACGTGGATTTACCACCCTCGGGTGGACTTAGAAAACATGATTTTGCCACTATCTAGTGGGCTTAAAACACACATTTGATGAACTGTTCCAATTCAAATAACCCAACCTTCACCCACAGGTATTCAGGCAGTTATATCACATAAGCAAATAGCCTCATAGTAAGCATGCTATTCATGGCAGCACTCACACGCATGCAGGGATGCTAAAGCATAAAACTCACCGAGTACTCCAAGCCAAAACAGAAGCTAATTAGAAATCCATGCATGATCCTAATCATACGGAAATGCCTAATGCAACACATGCAAAAATGCAACTATAGCAGGCTCGGCTATTCTAAACGTGGCATATGAGATGCAACAGCTATCATGTATTCAACTTGGAATTGAAATACAAATGCAGTTAGTATGATGCTCCGAGCCCGGTTCATGCAAAACAGATGAATGAATGCAACATGTTATCATACTGTATGCTAATTGAAACATGCCCTAATCTAACCATCATAAGCGAGTAAATAAAACGGAAGAAAGACGTGGGGTTGGAAGACATACATCACACACACGCACACTTATTACAATTATGCCCTCGCACAGAGGGTCCGAATAAATAATATACAGTCCCGAATAGTACAGTCCAAATAAATAATACAGTCCAAAATATGTACAAATTCCTAATTAATTAACAAAATTAACTAGGAAAACTTTAAATTGGCATGCAAGCCAGGGACTGCCTTGACTCTTTTCCAGATGATGAATGATGCATGTCCGAGTTGCCCTTGCGCGGAAATCCATGGCAATGCCCCAGTTAGCCTCTGTTTGCACTTATTCTTAGAATGCGTGCCAAGCTCCAAAAGGCTGCTGATTCTTGTTTTGCTGCAACAGAGAGCAGGAAAGGGGCATTGCAATGTATTTTCACAAACGTATGCATGCCTCGATCCTTGTGCCACCAATCATGCATCTCGATGCATGATGGCCGAGGAGTCGAATTGCACAACTTAATATGAAATGAATGCACATGAAAACTCAATTAAAACCTAACTCCATCATGGATAATTCGGAGTGTCGGTGAGTGGGAATTGAGACACGTTCCGTCACTCGGAGTACGAAACGTCCCTCGTTTCCCGTGTTCGAGCTAACTCCTATCCCGAACACAATGCAATATGCATGACATGTATGAAATGCAACTAAGATACAACCTAACATACAAAATGCTATGAAATGGCATACACGATGCACGAGGTAACATGGCATACACAATGTACTAACATACAACCTAGCATACACAATGCTACGAAATGAAATGGCATACATAATGCGCAATGGACTTACACCAATATGAGTGGACCTCAGCCACACTCACATAGGAGGCCGTTAGATGGAAATGAGATACTCGAAATGCGTGCACACGTGCACGTAAACCGAGGACCAACCCTAAGGCACCAAATGCCACTCTAACAAGACATGGCAAGACATGGAATATGGCATACTAGCATGCAAATTTCAGTATCGAAAAGTGATGCAAAACAGCCCCGAAACATGGAACATGGCACCCGATGCATGGGATGATACCCGAAACATGAAATTAGGTACATGGAATGACCTATGGCTATGCAAAGCATGCATTATTTGAACATGAAGTATGAAGACAGAATCAAGACAGTCCCAAAAAAAACATATTTTCAGTTTTAAGCAAGGCCAAAAGGTGAACACAAATAGGGCTAAACCAACATGCAAAAATGGCCCCGAAAGAGAGATAAAGAAGCAAGTGGCAGCTTTTGGCCATAAATGGCCAAGAGCCCTGCAACAAATTTAAATAGGGGCTCAAAATGAAGCACTTTACAGTTTACAACAAGCCACGAAAACAAACACAAGTATGGCTAAACTATTATGCAAGAAATGGGCCAAAAGGGAGACAAAGAAGCTAGTAATGGTTGCTGGCCTCAAACAGAGGAGGGCCCTTCAACAAATTTGAAGAGGGGCCCAAAACATGGTATTTTAAAGTTAGTGACCAAACCCAAAACAGTGCACATGCAAGCTTAAAATACTATGCAAAATAAGGCCTAAAAAGAGGTTTAAACACAAAGAGAAAAAAGGGAGCTTCAAACAGCAAAAGTCCCTTGATCAAACATGAAGAGAGGGTCAAAATAAGGATATTTAAAGTTCGGACCAGAGCCCAAAAATACAAGCACAAGGAGCTAACAAAACATGCAAAAATAAAGCCAAAAGAGGGATAAAGAAGCAAGTGGCAAAAGAAAGCCTCAAACAGTGAAGATCCCTTCAACAATGTTTAAGAAAGGATCAAAATAAGCCACTTTTCAGTTTATAACCAAGCTCAAAACAGTTTACAAATAGGCCTAAAATACTATGCAAGAAAGAGGCATACAAGAGAGGTAAAGAAGCAAGTGGTAGCTAGAGACCTTAAACATGGAAGGACCCTAAAAAAAACATGAAAAATACCTCAAAATAATGCTATTTTCAGTTAGGGTCAGAGCCCAAAAATGTAAGCAAGTATGGCGTAGAAAGCATGCAAACGATGCTTAGAAAGAGGGAAAGTATGGCTCACCCTTGTAGACCAAACTTCAACAGCCTCTTGGCTTGAGAAAAGGTGCTCCTTGCCTCTGGAAAACCAGCTCCAAGTGTTGGAAAGGATGGTGGGGAGGTGGTGCTACGTGGTGGTGTAGAAAGGGGCCAAGAACAAAAGGGTTTTGATGCTTAGAATATAGAGAGAGAGAAATTAAACGTAGGAGGCTTAAAAAAAATTTTCTACCCCCCAAAAAGGAGCTGGAGGGCCTGGATATATAGGCAAGAGTGTGGGGAAAAAGGGGGGAAATGGATTTCAAATTTCCCCCCAAAAGTGCAGCCCCCTGGATACACAATCTGGGGGGAAACAAAATACAGATTTGTAATGTACCAGAGGAGGTGAGCAAGGCTGGCCTGGTATTTAAGTTGCAGGTGGCCGGCCAGCCAAGGATCAAAAGGTTCAAGCAGTATTAGTGGCCGGCCACCCCAGATTGGTGGCCTCCCATGTGTGCTCAACACCGCCATGTGGTCAAAAACTGGGGAAGGTGAACCAGAAGAGAGAAAAACCCATTTTTTGAAGGGGTTCAAAAGGGTTAAACACAATTACTGGCCGGGCATGTGATATTGGTGGCCTCCCAGGTGTCTACAACACAAATATGTGGTTTAGGGCAAGAAAATGTGGCCTTAGGGTGGTCAACATTGGCTTTCTAGTGGGAAAAATGGGCGACGGAGGGCGATGAAGGAACAAAACTGGTTGTCAAAACAATTACTGGCCTCCCACCCTTCTACAACCTTCCTAATAGTGAAAATAAGGCCTCCACCAAAAATGAGCCCAAAATGATGCAAAATGAAGGTTCGGGGGCCAAAACGCGTAGCCTGGGGCCCCGAAAACTGACTGTTAGGCACCGGAAGTGGTGTTCGACCACGAAGTTGGTCTCTCGGACCACAGTGTCCCTCAAAAGGGAGTAAATAATATGCATGCCAAAAATCGGAGCAAACGGAGGTGGTTAAGCGGTCCCGAACCGAGGCACATGACCAACGGCTCCGAAAAATCGAAAACCGGACTCCAAATGGGCAAAATGGCCTACGACCACGAAACGTAGCCTACGGCCACTGAGAGATGATCTACGAGACCTCTCCCTCCCTTCTGGAAGAGAAACAGAGAAAACCAAGCCTGGTTCACAAACCGAGGCAAAGCATGAAAGAGTCCGGAAGTCTGGAGGCAAGGCTCGCAGCCGAGACTCTGAAACCTCTGAACGAGCACGATATGCAACATCACCAAGCGCTCAATCGGTGACGTCTGAGTCTTAAGGTCAGTCAAAAATGGGGTGTCTATAGTTGCCCCTCTTTGACGGAACTCGAAAGTCATAAGTGACGGGAGTGAATGTCAAAGCCCAGAGACGACCCATTTTTGACAAGGCTGAAAACTTAGACAAACAGGTGAGATAAACAGAGATGTGCCCGCAGGCATGCCCGCAGGCAGGGGGCAAAATGCAAAACGGTATGCACAAGGCCAGATGTGACTTGATGATCATACAAATGCAGTAAGTTGTAATGAAGCAAGTATTCGCAAATAGATGCAACAGTTTTAAGCAAGAATGCAAAGCAACAACTACATTTCATGCAGTTAGGAATGCAGAGAATTATTCAATTCTCGTCGCGTCTCACACGGAGAAGATACGATACCTGCGTGATTCGTCTGGTCGCAACAGCTTCAAATGAACCGTACATACAATATCGTGCCTGCAAAAGAAAGAAACTCAATAAGCACAACATATCTAACAACATATGTTCAATGTGATATCGAATGCAGACAATCGCGGTGTCGATGGAAAAGTGCATCGCAATGCGGGAAGAAACGCGCGTGACAACGCGAGTTTAAGCACGGAGGCTTGGTGATATCAAAGAGACGTGCATAACAATGCAAGTATGTGCATGAGAATGCAAGTTATGTGCCTGATAATGCAGAACAAGCGTAAACCAGGATGTATGTTTGTCACAAAACAACGAGCAAGGAAATGCGCGTTTCGGCGAGGGCGACTCGATCGCGGCCTCCGGTTCACCTCCCGGAGAGGTTACAACATGTTCAAAAGGATATATCTCACTTTCGATGAGTAATGATGAGACACGCATCGGAAGTTGAAGCTGAGGTTCCGGCGGAGCGATTTCGCGACAGAAAGTGCACTTCTCTTGTACTTTTTCAGGTCCCGGGGACTCCAATCCTCCTCAAAGTTTGCAGGGACCTTGGGGGGCATGTGGGGAACACCACCGGCCATCTTTATTGGGAGAGGGAGGCCACCGACCAGTTTTTGAAAAGGGAATGGCCGGCCTGCTAGAAAAAGTGGCCGACCGGCCACTTTGCCAAATTCGGGGCAATTTTGTACTTTCACCCTTTTTTCTTTAAATCCACTCATCCAAACACTTTGTGCTCACAAGTGCAGCTCCGAAATCATCTCCTCTAGCTTCCCAAACCATTTTCTCCCTCAGATCTGTGCTTTATACGCGTTTTCCAACGTCCCACGCAAGTTGTTTTCGCGAAATCTTTCAGTTTTAAGCACTTTGAACCGATTAAATTTTGATTTCGGGGCTTCTTTTCTCATTTTCGCCACTTGAGGTGAGTTTGTCTCAATATTTGGAAGATTTTCTCGGGAGTTGACTTTTGTTGACTTTTTATTTCCCGAGAGTTGACTTTTGTTGACTTTTTTCAATTTTGGCTCATTTTTGCTCATTTTTGCCCCTTTTGCAGATTTTCTGAAATGGCTGGTCATTTCCCCCACGGTGGAGGTCCTCCGGACGCCGGAGGTGATCCCGATATCATGGCTCTGCCTCCAAGGGTTCGACCCTTCATACCCGAGAGGTACGACCCACCGGCACATATTCTTCCGCGGGCTGTTTTCTATCACTTCACCGATTTCGACGAGCGAGCACCCAAGGATCTCCTTCTGCGGGAGCCAGAGTATCACCTCTCCCATGAGGCACGAGAGGTATTTACTTTGTTCTTACCTTTTCTGCAACATATTATGAATTTTTCATGCATTCTGTTTGCATTCTGAACTCACGGTTCAATCACTTGAATTTCTGAACACTCAGCCCATAAATTGATTGTGAACACACAGCACACACTGGTTGAGAATTGAACACACGGCCCAAGCATTGATTTTCTAAGCACACAACCCAAATTGAAGGTAAACACGCAGCACACACTGATTGAGAGTTGAACACGCAGCCCAAACACTGATTTTCTGAACACACAGTCCGAATTGAAGGTGAACACGCAACACACACTGATTGAGGGTTGAACACGCAGCCCAAACACTGATTTTCTAAACACACAGTCCGAATTGAAGGTGAACACGCAGCACACACTGATTGAGAGTTGAACACGCAGCCCAAACACTGATTTTCTGAACACACAGTCCGAATTGAAGGTGAACATGCAGCACACACTGATTGAGAGTTGAACATGCAGCCCAAACACTGATTTTCTGAACACACAGTCCGAATTGAAGGTGAACACGCAGCACATACTGATTGAGAGTTGAACACACAACCCAAACACTGATTTTCTGAACACACAGCTTGAATTGAAGGTGAACACGCAGCACACACTGATTGAGGGTTGAACACGCAGCTCAAACACTGATTTTCTGAACACAGTCCGAAGTGAAGGTGAACACGCAGCACACACTGATTGAGAGTTGAACACGCAGCCCAAACACTGATTTTCTGAACACACAGTCCGAATTGAAGATGAACACGCAGCACACACTGATTGAGGGTTAAACACGCAGCCCAAACACTGATTTTCTGAACACACAGTCCGAATTGAAGGTGAACACACAGCACACACTGATTGAGAGTTGAACACGCAGCCCAAACACTGATTTTCTGAACACACGGCTCGAATTGAAGGTGAACACGCAGCACACACTGATTCTGAACACGTGGCTCACTTACTTTACTTTACACGCAGCCTATTCATTTTATTTGCACGTAGCTTATTCATTTTATGCTGAAACATGTATTCATTCTGAATGCAGGTGACTTCTCGCACTGTGCGGGGATATGGCTCTACTGCGGCGAGAGATTGGTATGCCGAGCTCCCGAAGGCTGTCCGGGATTTAGTTAACTTGGCGGGGTTCGGGCCCTTCTGCACTGGGCTATCTCGTTGTCCTGCTAGGAGGACGTTGATGGCCGCCTTGGTGGAGAGATGGTGGGACACCACCAACTCCTTCCATTTTTCTGCCACGGGGGACTTGACTATGACCCCGCTTGACTTTGCTGTATTGACTGGCCTTGACGTGGGAGGTTAGCCCATCCCTTACGACAAGGACATGGGCTAGTGGGAGGCCGCTTGGATATATTTACTGGGGGCTCGCCCGCCAGTTGATAGATCTTCGGGCAGAGTCCGATACACCTGGTTCTTTTCCCATTTTCGGAGAGTGGAGATGGAGCTCGGGACTCCTGAGGAGGCAGCACAGTATGCCCGTGGTTTTCTGATGTTCCTCTTCGGGACTACTTTGTTTGGCGATAGGGGGAACACTGTTGGGCTATATCTGTTGAGTGCTTTGGTGGACCTATCACAGGTCAGACGGTACGATTGGGGTGGCGCCGGCTTGGCTACTCTTTACTGCTACATGAGTGCGACCTCCCGCGGACGGAGGGACTTACTTGGCGGCTATTGGAGAGCCTGGGAGGTACTTTCTGCCCTCTTGATTTACATTTCATGCTCCTCATTACTTGTATATTGCACACACGGCGCACTCTACACTCTGTATTTTGCCCTCAGCACTTTGCATTTACATTCTGTACTATTTTCCACAGTTATGGGTCTATGTGTACTTCCCGACGTTAGCCCCAGAGTTGGTGGTAGAGGGGCCCCTCGTGACCCCGTATTCACTTGTATTCGAGGGCCAGCACCAACCGAGACCTCGAGAGTCTCTCCTTTATCTACGACAGTACTTCGACACGGTGCGGTCGACGGAGGTATTTCAGAACTCTCAGTCCTTTCTGTTTTCATCTTTGATTTGTCTTGTACTTTCTTGATTTCTGATTGGTTTATGCATCAGTTATTCGCAGATCACATGGCAGCCCTGGGCGCCCTTAGGTGAAGGTCTCCAATTCTAATTTGCCGGAGGGCGGGGTGCCTCCCAGTATAGGATCCTATTCGAAGGGCCAGTTGGTAGGGCCTGGTTTCTGGGGGAGCGCTTCTTGCGTCAGGTATGGGGCTATACTTCTCAGGACCCTCCCTCAGCACCCCCAATTGGTATGCGGATTGCTGATAGGCTCTCTTCCCAGGATGTTGTTAGTGCTATGCTGGGTACTGATGCTTTACTACATCTTGAGGAGGGGGATTACGCTACTTACCATCACATATATCTGATGCCTCCATTGACGGGAGTTCGTACTCCAACGATGAGGCTTGCTGGCATGCCATCTTCGGGCCAGACCTAGGCTCGGGCTGCAGATGCCCCTTCCACCAGCAGGGCTGGTACATCTAGAGGTGGGGGTGGATTGGTTCCCCCGATTCCTCCGACTCATCCTCATCTTGGATGGCTGGATATGCCGACTGAGCTGATGGGGTGGCAATATGGGACTACCTCTCCGATTCCGATTCCGATCCCGATAGAGCCTCCGATGCCTAGCCACCGATATGTCAGAGACCCCGACTCACCACCGGTATGTTTTACAGCTTTGATTCATTACTCAGATACTTGGACATTCATTCCTTTACTGATACCCTTGCATTTGCATCTGCAGCCCCCTGTTGAGTACATGGATCAGGTGCTCAAGATGGTAGCCTCACTTGAGGGGATGGTCCTGCGGAAAGAGGCACAGTTGTCCATCATGGGCTTCCAGGTACCCTTTAGTTTTCTAGCATTTATCATACTTCTAATGATATGCTGATTTTGAACATTCTACTGCATTGATAGGCTACTTGTGTAGAGCACATCTGACACACACCCCACTTACACACTATATTTACATGTACCTACTTCATGAAGTTTTCTTGTATCTGCATCTGATGTACATATTCGAACTGATGTATTCAAATTGAACTCTTTATTCTCAGATGCCCCCGGTATATGCTCAGCCGCAGGCCGGGCCACCCGGGCCTTCTCGAGGAAGTGGACCATCTGGGCCTTTTCGAGGAGCTGGGCCATCTAGGCCTTTTCGAGGAGTTGGGCCATCCAGGCTTTTTCGAGGAGCTCGAGGAGGGGGGTCGTCTCGTAGACGCAGAGCACACATTATAGAGGAGGAGCCTGGTGAGGATGAGGAGGAGGAGGTTGTAGATCGTCAATCGGAGACATCTGCTGACAGAGAGGAGGGTTCCGGTCCTGGTTCTGGGAGTGGAGGCGAGGCTGAGGGGGATCCCGAGGATGACAGCTCCGATTCGAATGATGGTGATGATGGTACAGGGTCCGTTCCACAGAAGAGGACAAAGAGGGCCTCTTATTCCTTCTCTTGAGAGCACAGATGCGGTTGTTCCCTGCTTTGTTTACCTTTTTGCTAGTAGTTGTAGCACATTGTATGTTGTTAGGCAGATTTATTTTTTTGTAAAACTTGTGCCCTTGTTTGTAAAATGTTGTAACAAACGAAGCATGATGGAATGAAACAGCTTTTGAAAAAGTGTTGTATTTTAAACTCTTAGCATCATATCGCATCATTTTGCACCATTATGAGATTGAATGGGAACGTGCATTGTGCATTTGCCCAGTCAAGTAGTGAACCGACGCAACAACTTAACTTTTTAAGATATAACAAAACCTTAGCAAGTTTACAACTCGATAAGAAAAACACAACAGTGTTGACAACTGATTGAACAAGACTCAAACAAAAATTGCTTAAACAAAGAGTAACAACTCAAAAACACGAAACGCGACAGCACGACAAACAACTCGATAAGCAAAACGACAACTCAATAAACAAAACAACAACTCGATAAACAAAACTTAACAAAACAAAGTGTACTTCGGACGATCTGGGCAACAGAACGCATCCGAAACAGAGGGAAATTGAGGCCTTCGACACACCCGTTGCATGGAAATGCTTGAAACTTTCTCCTGGAGGGTAAAACAGGGCTAAAGACACACATTAGAGCATGGCCGGCCACTTTAGGGAGCCGGCCGGCCAGCTTTATTGCAAAGGGGTGGCCACCGGCCAAGTTTTGAAAAAGAAATGGCCAGCCTGCCAGAAAAGGTAGCCGACCGGCCACTTAGCTCAGCAATCGTCAAATTTTTGACACGTGTCTCCCGAATAGTGTCTTCTCCTCTTTAAAAGCCTTAGCTCCGTGGTTCATTCAATTCATCTTAGTTTTGCACAAAAATGGAGGCGTTTCTCATCGAAAGTCTCACATCTTGGATTGCTTCTCTAGATGGCTCGGAGAAGTTGAACTTCCGGGGTTTCGGGTTGAATGCACTATTCACGCTGAGCCGTACTCCGCTGCACCTTCCTTTCCTCCATGCCGCGGCGAGGTTTTGGAACCCGGTGACGCATGTCTTTAGCTTTGGCAGGCAAGAGGTATGTCCAACTTTTGAAGATTTTCAAGTTTTGATGGAATCTGAATGTCATGAAGAGATCTTGCCCCAGTTCCGCTTTGGCCAAGCCCAAGCTTTAGGGCGGATGTGTGGGCTCACCGCGCATGACGCTCGGTCTCTGATCTGTAATGGGGAACTGGATATCCTCGGTTTGATTCATCGCTTTTCTGACGCTGGTGACCGCAGCAACCATTATTGGCAAGGTTTCCGGCAACACGTCCTTTGCTTGTGTATGCTATCCCACTTTTTGCTTGCCCCAGGCTTTGGTGGACCTAGCATTCATCTGATTGAAGTTGCTCCAGGCTTGAAAGAAGGAAAGAGCTACATCGCCATGACATTGGCTGAGACGCTGATGGGCTTGGATGCTATCTATCGCTGGGAGACGACCAGATTTGCTGGGAGTCCACTGCTGCTGCAGGTAATGTTTCCCACCCAATCTCACATATGTATTTGCTCACATCACTCGGCCCTCAGGCTCGGTTTTTCTCACAAAAACCTTTTTCTCACTTTTCTCTCACCGTACATCTCTCTATTCTTTATTCTCTCACTTTTCATCCCTCCCCAGGTATGGTTGATGGACAAATTGCAGGTTGTGAACTCTTGCCCAGCCTACTCAACTCGAGGCTATTTCTTTCGACAGCGCCTAGTCGATGCCCTTGATGAAAGGTGGTGGTTTGACTGGATGTGCAATTTGTCTGCAGATCGCATTGCTTGGCATTGTCCTTGGCTCAATCTCCCGGCAATGAGCTGACCCACTGTGTGTTCTACTTTCCGTTCCGGTTCCTGCGCCAGTTTGGTCATGATCAGACTTGCCCACCAGAGGGGATTGAGTACCCGGCTGCTTTCCCGATCCGAGGCGCACAGCTTGCCCGATATGCCACAGCATGGAGGACTAGAGAGCTCCTGGCCCCCGCTCCTACTTTCAATTGCACCTTGTCTGACAAGTGCTAGGACTGGCTCAATGAGGAGGCACAGGTCGGGCCCAGCTTGGCATTAGAGGCTTCGACCAGCTCTGGGAGGGGGCGCAGGGGCACCTGACTTATCTATGCCCCGAATTTATTGCTTTACTAGTACTTTCAAGTTTTCTTTATGAATGTAATAAAAAGCAACTTCAATTTGTATGCAAGAGCAAGAGAAGCCTATTTTGAAATCAATGAAATTGAAGGTTGTAGGTACTAAAAATTTTCCGCTTTGGTCCAAAAATGGTCTTAGTTGTAAAAATATTAATTTGAACAAAGTCGACTTTTATTAAAACTTTTCAAAACTATTTTCGATAAGGATCAGAACTGCACACGCCTGAGATCTGTCACTGAGATGCACAATCCCGGATTCCTGCAACTGGAAAGTTGCCCCTAGTCTGAATAGTACCGCGGCACTGTGTGGCAATGGAAAGTTGCCCCTAGTCTGAATAGCACTATACCGGAGATCGCGATAAATGCTGATGAACAAAGATGACTGAGATGATCAAAATGGACAAAGTTGATCGGGGAAAAGTTTATGGCTGAACTTCAGGATGAAGTTGCCTACGTATCCCAAAGATGGGAATCAAGCCTTACGTAGTTCAGGCTTAGGTTCACTCAGGTATTTTCACTCTCCTTTTACGCTCTAACTTTTGCCAAGGCTGCCCTTTGCGCGTTTTCAACCTTGCGAGCTTAGTTTTTGTGATTTCAAATTTTTCGTGCTCTAAGTTTTGCCTAGGTCGCCATTTCGGGTTTTCGGCCTAGCGAGCCTCTCAAGGGTAATATTTCTTCAACTTATCCATATTGATCGGTTGTGAGAACTCCAAGCCATCTAGATCCATCAGAACCACAGCTCCACCTGACTAGATAGACTTAATGATGTAGGGACCAGTCCAATTGGGTTTGAACTTGCCCCTTGGGTCATGGATGGGAGCTCGGTTGTTCTTGAGCACCAAATCTCCTTCCTTTAGATTCCTGGACTTAACTTTCTTGTTAAAAGCCCGGGCAATTCTGCGTTGATAACCCTGAACATGGTATAGTGCTTTCAGTCTTCTCTCATCAAAGAGCATGAGTTCTTCAAATCTGCTCTGCTGCCAATCTGCCTCGGCTATTTGACACTCAGCCAATACTCGTAATGACGGGACCTCAATCTCAATAGGTAGAACGGCCTCCATCCCGTAAACCAATGAATACGGAGTCGTCCCAGTAGAAGTTCTGATTGAAGTCCGGTAGCCCCACAGAGCGAATGGCAATTTATCTGGCCAGTCCCGATAGGTTTCCACCATCTTCTACAATATGTGTTTGATGTTCTTGTTGGCGGCCTCAACTGCTCCATTGGTCTGCGGCCGGTATGTAGACGACTTATAAAAAGCCACATTATATTTCTCCAACAAATCAATCACCTCCTTCTTGAAGTGGGAACCATTGTCTGAAATAATCTCGTTTGGGACTCCATAACGACAGATGATGTTGTTTCTGATAAACTTTGCGACATACGAAACCTTCAACACCGCATAAGATTGGGCCTCGACCCACTTCGTGAAATAATCTATCGCTACCAAGATGAACTCATGCCCATTCGACCCCTTTGGAGTGACAGCCCCGATCACATCAATTCCCCAGACTAAAAATGGCCATGGCGAAGTCATGTTGTACAGCTTTGACGGCGGAATGTTCATGCGATTTGCATGGATTTGACATTTGTAGCATCGCCGAACAAAGCCGATACAGTCCTCCTCCATGGTGGACCAGTAGTAATCCTGTCTGAGGATCTTCTGTGCCAACATTACCCCATTCATGTGCGCACCATATTCTCCCCCGTGGATGGCTTCCATTAGACGCTTTGATTCTTCGGCATCGACACACAGCTTATGCATTCCCAGATGACCTCTTTTATACAGCTTACCTCCACAGATGATGAACTGAACGGCCATTCTTCTTATTGCCCTCTTATCCTTGGCATTTACCCCTGGCGGGTATGCTTCCTTCTCTAAGAAATTCCAAATGTTGTAATACCAGGGGTTTTCGTCCTGAACTTCATCTATAGCAACAATCGACTCGTAGGCAGGTGCAAATTTCTGGTCAATGATGACTGGACGCATCCGGACTCCGAATGGGATGTCTATCATGGAAGATAGAGTTGCTAAAGAGTCTGCGAACCTGTTGTTCTCTCTTAGTAGATGAACAAAGTTTAGCTTTTCAAACCGAGGAATTAACAAATCCAAGGTCTGGTGATACATCATCATCTTTTCTTCCTTGACTTTCCAGTTTCCTTTTGCTTGAGACACAACAAGGTTCCAGTCCCCGATGACGTCCAACCGTCTTGCCCCTAGTTCCAGGGCTGCTTCTAGATCGGCAATACATGCCTCATATTCTGCTTCGTTGTTCGAGACTTTGAATCGGAGTTTGAAGGCTAGAGGGATACGGGAATTGTCGGGTGCTATCAGCAACACTCCTATCCCATACCCGAGCTGATTTGATGCTCCGTCGAAGTACATCGTTCAAGTTTCGTCGTCGATATGCAAAATGGCCTCATCTGGGAATAAATACTCGACTACTTCACCTCCTTCCACTGGATGGTCGGCTAAGAATTCCGCTACTGCTCTTCCCTTGACTGACTTGCGCGTTACATACTTCAGATCAAATTCGGAGAGCAACAGCAACCAACGAGCTAGCCTACCCGTAAGTGCTGGTTTCTCGAAAAGATATTTGATGGGATCGAGTCGCAAAACCAACATTACGGAGTGAGCTAACAGGTAGTGCCGCAGCTTCCTGGTAGCCCATACCAAAGCTAAGCAAGCCTTCTCAAGCGGAGTATAGTGAGTCTCATATTCTAGCATCTTCTTGCTCAAATAGTAGATGGCTTTCTCCACCTTGTCCTCTAATTCTTGTGCAAGCATGCATTCCATTGTAGTCTCAGTTACTGAAAGGTACAATATCAACGGTCTTCCCGGTTCTGGTGGTGACAACACAGGCGGGTTTTGTAAGTATTCCTTGATCTGTTCAAAAGCAGCTTGGCATCGGCCGTCCCATTGGAATTTCTTTCCTTTCTTCAGGAGACCAAAAAGTGGTTCACAAGTCAAGGTTAATTTTGAGATAAACCGTCTTATGAATTGCACTTTACCCAGAAAGCCTCGCACCTCCTTTTCAGTCCTTGGTGGGGGCATTTCTAGGATGGCCTTGATTTTGGAAAGGTCGACTTCGATACCTCTCTGTGTAATCAGAAACTTCGATACCTCTCTGTGTAATCAGAAACCCCAGCATCTTTCCCGCTGTAACACCGAATGTACATTTCTGAGGGTTCAGCCGCAACCGAAATTCTCTGATCCTTTGAAAGAACTTTTGCAAGGCGGTGTAGTGGCCCTCTCTTTCTTTGGACTTGACAATCATGTCGTCTACGTACACCTCAACATCTTTGTGGATCATGTCGTGTAATATTGTGGTCGCGGCCCGTTGATAAGTAGCTCCAGCATTCTTAAACCCAAACGGCATTACTCTGTAGCAGTATGTCCCCCACGGGGTGGTGAATGCAGTCTTTTCCCGATCTTCAGGTGCCATTACTATCTGATTGTACCCTGAGAAGCCATCCATGAATGAGAGTAAAGCATGCCCTGCTGTGAAATCTACCAACTCATCGATATGCGGTAAGGGAAAGTCGTCCTTCGGACTGGCTCTGTTCAAATCTCTGAAATCCACACATACCCAGATTCTGCCATCCTTCTTCGACACTGGAACAATGTTGGCCAACCAAGTCGGGTATTCGGATACTAGCAGGAAGCCTACGTCGATTTGCTTGGTGACCTCTTCCTTAATCTTGAGAGCCCAGTCCGGGCGGATCCTTCTGAGTTTCTGTTTGACAGGTCGGGCCTCGGGGTCAAGGGGTATCCGGTGCTGTACAATCTTAGGATCGATCCCAGGCATGTCTTCGTAGGACCACGCGAAAACATTTTTGAAATCTTTTAATAAAGCGACTAAGCGCTCGCGTTCCTCCGAAGACAACGTGGACCCAATCTGGACCAGCCGCTGGTCCTCCTCAGTACCAATATTCACGGTAATGATTTCATCCATTAAGGGTTTGACAAATCTCTCCTGCTCCTACTCAATTAAGCGTTGCAAAATTGGAGGAATTTCTTCCTCATCGTTTTCATCAAAATTTTGAAAGTCTGAGTTTATGCAATAAATTAAGGGCACAGAAAAGTACTCAGAAACCACAGTTACTTGATTCTCATTAAGCACATCCAAATTGTCTGAATTCTCGGTTACAACAGACTCAAACGAGAAAGAAAACGACGACCTAGACATAACTGTGGCATCCGGGTTATCATCCCCAGGATTACCAGACTCAGACTCAGTTGAGCTGGAACCTGATTCTGACTCACAAGATTCGGTGGAATCAAATTCCGGCTCACTACCTGACCCGGTGCTGCTGGACAAAAACCCCTCCTCGTATTGCCAAGTGAGAGAGGGTGCGATAGATGCATCCAAAATAGTTGCTGGTAGGCCCACAGCCGTTTTATACCCAATCATGGAAACTGAGAAGTTATCCCCCAAGAACTTATGGTCGATCGGAGGATCTGAAAGTTGACATGCCAATGCTACCCCCATTTCATTTTTCGCACCCTCGGAATCCACTGCCTTACACTGCTCAACCTCAGCTGATGGGTCTGTCTGCTCTTCGACAACATCATCCCCGGGTAATTGTAGATCAAAGAAAATTTTGAAGCCTGGCACGCGCTTCTTCTCCACGTTCAGCCACGGCTCGGGGAAGCCACAAAACGGAAAGTCCTCTCCCTCCCAGACGAAGCGTCCATTCAGGGTACCCTGAATGGGCCTGTGCATTAAGTCAAAAGGCTTCCCCGCCTGCTTTGCTCTAGTTCTTCCGGTCATTTCCTTTCCCTTTCGCATCCAGTCCTCTTTGGTGGGCAGATAACCCAAGCCAAAGGTATGAGGGTTGTGTGGCACTTCGGCCAATGCTGCAACGCCTTTCCGGCCGCTCCTTCCTAATCCCATCCCGGGGATGTGTTGTAGCTTGTTCATGAGGTAGACGGATTAAGCACTGACGTATACCCCCTCATTCACAACCATAATATTCTGCACCACCTGAGCCTCAGCCAAAGTGAACCCTGATAAGAACACATCCTCCGTGCCATGCTCGATTTCCAAGACTGGTGTGGACACTTCCAGTGGTGGATGGATTGATGAATTCCCGAAGACAATAGCCACCCCCTTCCCGTGAGGGTACTTCAACATCTGATGTAAAGTGGAAGAGACTACCTTTACTTTGTGCAACCACGGCCGCCCCAACAGTAGATTAAAGGTTGCGGGAACGTCCAAGACACGGAATTCAATGTTGTGTTGTCCTGGACCAACCTGGGTCTGAATTTTGACAGTCCCCCATCACTTCCCTGCTAGTATTATCATATGCTCTGATCACCTGAGTAGTCGGCACGAAGTCCGCGGGCTTCAACCCGATTGCATACGCTGTTCTGGCTGGGCAGACATTGATGGCGGACCCGGTATCAATAAGTACCACCGGTATCCACTTGTCTCTACATTCCACGGAAACGTAGAGGGGTTTGTTATGATTTGTGCCCTCAGGCGGTAATTCTTTGTCTGAAAAGGTTAATGCCGGGGAACCTCCTCCCGGAAAAACCAACCCAACCAGCTGTTCTAGTGTAGTATCTATAGGGAGTTTGGCCTTGTCCATGGCAGATAGGACAGCCTGTCTGTGCACTCGCGACGCCATAAACAGTCCCCAGATGGAGATGTCTGCTTGTATCTTCAATTGCTTGAGCACAGCTTCTTCTTCAATTTGTTTCTCCCTCTGTTTCTCAGCTTCCTTGTCTTTCCCTGATGCCTCTGGCTGGTCTAGGTGCGAGGGCTTGAAGTACCGTCCGCTTCTTGTCATGTGATCCACCTCGTCGAGGTACCAGGTGTCATCTGGCTGATTGTTTCCCCAATCATCATCTGTGTGGGCAAGACATAAATCATCGTCTTCCCACCACATCCCGTTAGCATTCAACAGGCACCTGTCTGGTTCCAGCATGTTTGTACTCTCAGTACTTTCAGCCCATATGCTCATAGCATCTTCGGCTCCCGTGCCCACAGGACTTTCAATCCCTTCATGGGTTTTGGCTTTCCGGACTCTCTCAGAATCCCAAATCTTCTCTTGTTCCACCTGCGTTAGCACGGCTTGTTGTTCGGTTTTCCCTGCATTCACAATGTCTTGGTTCCGAGCGAAATTCTTTGTACCAGCGCTCTCCGGCAATTCATTCTGACTTTCGGCCCTTCCGGCCACCACTGATACCCTTGCCCCTGCCGAGCCCTGCTCTGGTTGAAATTCTACAACGTCTGGTTGATCATCTAACCATCCGGTAGCTTCTGCCGACTCCTCATACTCGAACCAGTTGATTGCCGCATCCCCTGATTCTTGGTCACTGAAGAACTGGAGGTTGGCAAGGCCCTCTTCCACAGTCGTCAGATCATCCGCCCCCTGTTCAAGTCTGTCCCCCTGAATCACACATAATTCTGCTCTTTCTAGCAATCCTGCACTCAGCTCAGACTGGCCCACTGACTGAATGTACTTGCTTGGGTCATAGGCTCCTCTAGCACAATTCCCAAGCTGCTCGATCCCAGACTCAACAATTCCATTTTCCTCTGAAACCTGCCCTATCCCATCTTCGGTGGTCACCACCATCGGCTCAGATCGGGTTATGGAGGTGTCCAACATGCACAAGTTAGTTCAGTCAGGAAGGATCACCTCTGGCTTAGGTAGGTGGGAAGGAGTAATATAGATACTAGGATCGTAAGACACGACCCCAGTCTGGATAAGATTGACTCTTTTGGGAGGTGGAGCTTGGTTATGTATAGGGAGTGGATTGGTTGTGACATTAGGTCTCTCTGGAGGTAGAATCACATTTTTGTCAACGAGGTCTTGAATCTCGTGACGTAGCCTGAAACATTGGTCTGTATCATGACCGTGCTGCTGGTGATATGCACAGTACTTGGCTGGGTTGTGGGAGGAGGGAAGTGGATTTGGTAATGGCCTCGGCTCCAGGGGTTTTAGATGCCCCTTTCTGATTAAGACCCCCAGAGCCTTAGACAAAGGCATGTACAGTGGGGTGAAGGTTCTTTGGCCTCTGGGCTGGTATTTAGTGGTTTGGGTATTACTTCCGGATGCACCGGAGAAGGGTGTGGCTGCCATGGGCCTTGGAAGGGGAGCGGGAATGGTGGCGCCCATGCTGACCTCCGAAGCTCTTGCGGTTGCAACGTCACTCGGGCCTGCGTTATTGTTGCGGTTAAATGTTCTCCGAGGTTGCTCCCTGTCCTGGTCAATCAGACCTTGCTTCATCACGTCCTCGATTTGTACCCCCATCTCATGTAGATCCGAGAAGGTGGGGAAGGGGAGTACAATCATCTTCTGCAACAATTTTGGTTGGAGATTGCGCACAATCATCCTGATTTGGTCCTTATCAGTGGGCCTCAAAGTCATCATCGATGCCTTCGCCCTCCATTGAGTTACGAAATCTGAGAAAGTCTCTTTGGGCTCCTGCCTCGTTGTTTTGAGATCACGAGTTGTAATCTCGATCTCGGTATTGTACGAGTACTGTGCGACAAAGGCCTCGGCCATTTCATCCCAACTTCTTTTTACCTCATCCTCCAACTTCACGTACCAAATAGCGGCCACACCCGACAGGGTTCGGCCGAACAGCGAAAGCTTTTGTGGTCGAGTTAGGCCCATTGGCCGCAGTATATCTGAGAATAACCGGAGGTGGACCATGGAATCCCCGGATTCGTCGAAACGATCAATCTGCGCCATCTTGAATCTATCTGGCAATGTTACGGCCACATCGGTATATCCGTCCTCGATATCCGGAATAGCCTTTACTCTTTGTGATTTCTTGAAAAGCTTCTCGAGCTTGCTCAGTTTCAGAGCTGTATAGTCTATTTCGAACTCGAAGGGAGAGTCCGGGTGGTTGGGTGTATGGGTCTTGGACAGTTGAGGCGGAAGCGGGGGCGAGGGCGGAGCTGGCCCCGTTGGAAGGTCTGTGTCCTCTTGGATGTTCTGGACATGGGGTAAGGTGTTCTGGGTGTTTGGCAGGGCATTCTGGACAGTAGGTGCCTGCTCAGGTAATGGGGCCCCTGGTGGAGGAGGAACTTGATGTGAAGCAAATGCCCCATTTTGCTGTTGCAGTCTAGTGATTAGCTCGGCCTGTTGGGCCATGATTGTGGCCTGCTGTTTAGAGAACTCTGCTTGATAGACAGCGTTCTCCTGCATTTGTTTCATGCTCTCATGCATTTGGCGCATCATTTCTTCTATCCCGGCCATATTCTGTTGGTCTTGCTGACTGACCGGTATGTGTATTTCTATGGTGGAAACTGGAACCTCAACCCGACTGTTTGCTAGGGTAGACCACTGCCCCGGTAACCCCTGTTCAGACACACTGCGCTTCCTTGGCCTTCTCCTGACAACGGGGGGTAGAGAATGGAACACTGGATGTCCGTCAACCAGATCCTTAGATCGATTGAGCCGACGACCTCTTGTCCAAAGTGCTTGGGGAATATCTACTAGGTCGAAAGCAATTGTGCTAAAACTGCCCTAGCAAAAGATAAATAAAGCGAAAAGGAAATAAATAACCAGATAAATGAA